>JAQZBX010055249.1:0-18465 GCA_029593785.1 Cabassous unicinctus | reverse complement strand
TGTGTGTGTGTGTCCCCAGCTTGTCTTTTATTTTTGGTTGAACTTATTCTGAGTCTTTAAAATTTCCCAGCTTAAGTTATCAAAATTAGGTCAGGGACTCACTAATGGGGCATAGATTTTCTCCCAGGAATTTGGGCTAAGAGAGAACTAAAAAGTTTCTCTCCTTGCAGTTTCATGGCTGGCTACAGATGGTACTCATTGGCAACCCATTCCACAGAGGTGTGCTTTCAAATCTCTGCTTGCCTGTGCTTCTGGTCTAGCCAGAGCCAAGATTCAAAGAGGGTTCTGCTGGTCAAATTCACTGAAGAGAAACCACTCTCCGTCCTCTGCCACAGCCTCTCTCTTTCCAGGGAAGAAGATGCCAGTTCTCCTGCTAGTTGGCTGCAGTGGGCTATGGGTTTTATTCAGGCTGTGCACCTTGAGTGTGGGGGAATGGGTGCCCTTCCTGGCTACCACAGTGGTTTAATAGCTCATGGTTGTTGTTTCGGGTCCTTCATGTCCCTTGCCCTCCTGGGGGCCACATCTCTCTGTCCTGGTCTGCTGACCCCCAAAGCTGGTCCCTGGGACAGCTTTTTGCCCTTTCTCCGTTTTTGTGAAAACAGATCTCTGCTGATGCCTGTTCCCTGATGCCATCTTCCCGGAAGTTCATACCTTGTGCTTCTACTCTGTTCTTATACCTCTTCATCCCCCCACATTTTTGTTGTACTTGCTAAAATTAAATCTTTATACATTGTGTGTCTCAAAGCATAGATTTATCATAACCTTTTAAGCTTTTGCATTTTAGAAACTAAGGAGTAAAAAGTGAAGTTACATACCAAAAAATACAATAGAGTAGTATTAGCTTTTATGATTACCCATATGGTTACCTTTAACAAAGATCTTTATTTTTTGATGCCACTTTGATCCACTGTCTAATGACCTTTTCTTTAGTTAGAAGATATCCCTTTAGCATTGCTTGTAGGGCAGATCTAGTGGTGATGAACTCCCTCAGCTATTGTTTATCAGAGAAAGTCTTAATCTCTCCCTCATTTTTGAAAGATGATCTTGCTGAATATAAAATTCTTAGTTGGTAATTTTTTTCTTTCAGTACTTTAATTATTATTATTATTAATTTATTTTTATCATTTAAGAGGCACTGGGGATTGAACCCAGGACCTTGTACATGTGAAGCAGGTGTTCATCCCCTGAGCTACAACCTACTCCACTCTTTCGGTACTTTAAATATTTCATCCTACTGCCTTCTTGATTCCATGGCTTCTGATGAGAAATCAGCACTTAATCTTATTGGGGCTTCCTTGAATATAACATGTTGCTTTTCTTTTGCAGTTTTTGTAACTCCTTGTTCTTGACATTTGACAGTTTGATTATTATATGTATGTGCATGGTTCAATTTGAGTTTATCCTGTTTGGGTTTCATTGGGATTCTTGAATATGTATATTCATGTCTTTCATTTAATTTGGGAAGTTTTATGCCATTATTTCTTTGACTGTTCCTTTTGCCTCTTTCTCGCTTTCTTCTCCTGAGGCTCCCATAATGCATATATTTGTATGCTTGATTTTGTCCCACATGTCTCTTAGGGTTTGTTTTACTTTGCCAAAGGGCTGCCAATACAAAGTACCAGAAATGGGTTGGTTTTTATAAAGGGGATTTATTTGGAGTAAAAGCCTTTCCAAGGCCTTGAAAAGTCCAAACCAAGGCATCATCAGAGATGCTTTCTCATCAAAGTCAGCTACTGTTGATTTTATTGTCTAGGCATGTGGCAAAGCAAGATGGATGCTGATCTCTGCTGAGGTTTGAACCTCTTGGGGACTTCTGTCATTCCTCTCTCTTGCATTGCAGAATCAAACATGCCAGCTCCCTTTTCCTCTGTATCTCTGTTTATATCAGATCCAGCAGGTGGGTGGAGACTCAACCTGAGTCACACCTCATTGACATAGTCCAATCAAAAGGATCTCACATTCACAGGAATGGATTAGTTCAAACACATAATCTTTCTCTGTTTGGATTCATCAAATTCAAAGTGCCACAGGCTCTGTTCACTTTTTTCCACCCTTTTTTCTTTCTGCTCTCTGCTCCTCAGCCTGAATAATTTCAATTGTCTTGTCTTTGGGATCACAGATTCTTTCTTCTGCCAGCTCTTATCTGCTGTTGAAACCTTCTAGGGAATTTTTCATTTCAATTATTGTGGTTTTCAACTCCAGTATTTCTGTTTGGTTCCTTTAAAAAATTTCTATCTCTTTACTTAGACACTCATACTGTTAATTCATTGTTTTCTTGATATCCTGTAGATCTTTCTCCATGTTTTCCTTTATCTCCTTGAGCATATTGAAGATCATTTTTTAAAAACACAACTTTGTCTCATATGTCCTGAGTCTTGTCTTCTTCATTGATGGTTTCTGGGTTTTTATCTTTTTCCTTTGGATGGGTCATCATTTCCTTTTTTGTTTGTTTGTTTGTCTCCTAATCTTTTGTTGCATATTGTACATTTTAATATTTTAAAGTATTAATCCTGGGATTTATTCCCTGAGTTGTCAGTTCCTTAAAGTTGTATCCAGTTAGTGATATGACAGAGATTTCCTTGAGTGCCTGGAGCTAATAGAAACAAACCAAAGCAAAAAACACCATTCACAGTCTTTTAAAATTGGGTCTCCTTCATGGTTTAGCCCTCCTATGCAGAAAATAATCCTGAGGTGAAAGTGAAGTACAGGGTCTTTTCTGTCATTTCTGAGCCTGGGACTTTTCCTGGGTGTGTGCTTGCTTGTGGTCTTAGGAATTCTCTTGTTTACAGGAATTCCAATGTTCCTTCTACTCCTTCTGTAATAGACTTTCTCCCCCTCTTGCGTCCTTTACTGTATGACTTACAGCAGGTAATTTTTCTGTCTGTCTGCAAGCTGCTTCTGCCTGCAGTGGAAGCTCTGGGAGGGTGAGCAGATAAGAGTTTCCTGGTCCAGTCCTTCAACCTGATAGGTTTGAACTGACATATAGGCACTGCACTGGGGGCCACGGACCCACAATGGTAAATGCAGGTTGGCTTCAGACTGCACTGGGGAGAGGGTGGGGGAATCACCAGCAAGGGTTCTATGACTTCTCCTACCACTTTTTTTTTTTAAAAAAGCAATTTTATTGAGATATATTCACATACCATACTATGCATCCAAAGTGTACAATCAATGGCTTTTAGTATAATCAGAGTTGGCAGTCACCTCTCATTTCCTCTATCCTTCCCTTGCCCTGCATCACCATGAATCTAATTCTGTCTCTATGAATTTATTTACATTTACATTTTATACAAATGGAATCATACCATATGTAATACTTTGTGTCTGGTTTCTTTCATGTAACATAATGCTTTTTAAAATTATTGTAATTTTTTATTTAATTAGACAAGTTGTAGGTTCACATAAAAGTCTCATAAAAAGTACATTTTCATATACTCCCCAATTTTTCTCCTCCTACCACTTTTTTTAACTTTTAAAAATTGACATTTATCATTCATACATGAACATCCATAAACAATAAGTGTATGGTAAAAGTTGTGAACTTACAAAACAAACATGCATAACGTCATACAGGGCTCCCATACATCACCCCACTACCAACACCTGGCATTGTTGTGAAACAATTGTTACAAACTATGAAAGAGCATCTTCAAACCATTGCTACTAACTATAGCTCATATCTTAGATTTGATGTATTCTTCCGCCAACCCACCCAGTTAATGACACCTTGTATCAGTATTATATATTTGTTATAGTTCTTGAGAGAATGTTCTCATATTTGTTCTGTTAACCACACAGTCCATCTTCTACCACAGGATTCATTGTGTTATACAGTCCCATGCTTTGCACAATCCATTCAAAGTGTACACTCAGTGGCTCTCGTATTCATCACCGAGTTGTGCTGTCATCATTCTCCTACCACTTTTTAGAGCTACATTTTCTTGATTTGGTACTGGCTCAGTTACTGCAACCTTCTGTTTTCCAGAGTATTGAGGGAGATGGCTCTGCCAGTTTTTGCTAGATGTTCAATGATTCTGTGGAGGAATGGCACCCTGGAGCATCTTACATTGCCATCTTGGTCTTCCAGTAAAGTGAATCTTTTCAGTCATCCTCCTGTGAACACTAAAACTGCAACCTAAACATATAATGTGGTTCTGAACAGTGAGGCCATCTTGTGACCACTTTGGAAAGTTCCAGTTTCTGACCTGCAGTGTTCTTTCCGTTCCTGATATGCACACCCTGGTGTTCAGCCTTGAAAGTGGAGCTGCCACACAGTCAAGAGGGCCTTTGGCATTTTCTGAACTAAATCTTCTGGAATGAGTCCAAGATTCAACTGCCAAATCCAAATTCCATTACATGCAGGCTGCTTAGTGTTGTAGAAGGATTTCATGCCAAGTGCTCAGTATGTGTGCATATATCCAGCTCATCACCTGTTCACAGATAGGCATATCTGAATTATCTTGTTGAAATGGCAAGTCTTACAACAGAAGTGTTCTGCTGGAAACATAACAGGGGTGTGGACAGAAGCAGGGGCAGATTAGGGAGATACTGTTTATAAAGAGAAAACTATTTCTAGACATTCCTAGTCTCAGCCCTTTGTGTATTTTTTTAAATTAAATGTATGGTCAATTCTGAGAAAATATATTAACCTCTGTGTGTGAGATTTTTATTAAAATGAGGTAAGGAACAGGTGAGTCATAGTTTCTAAGAATTTTTCTTTCCCTAGTCAAAGCCTTAGTCAAAGATGAATATCTTCTAGAAATATGACTTGCATTGTGATAAGTAAATTTATCTTTGCTTAGTAGGATATATAAATACTTTGCACATCACTTTGAAGATTTTACCTCTCCATGCTGCAAATTCACAACCTCTACCTGACCCTTTATATTATCATTTAGCTTTATAAATATATCTTTTCAATCCTTCTTAGGTGTGTGAAGCGTAATTTTCCTTTTTAATTCTCAACTTCTCTTATTTTTCTGTTTTTTTTTTTTCCTCCTCTGAAACAAAATCTTCTGGTAGACCAGAGAAATAGAAAACTAAATAGTAGATTTTGACCAAACAATGCTTTCTCTCCTTTCAGTCAATTAAGCTTTCTTTTGACTATCTTTTTGGGTTGAAATATCACATACTGTTCTGAATAACTGTGAATTATGAAACAAATGCAGATCTGAACTTCGGCTATTCTGAGCTTATACAGGGAGATCAAAGGAACCGGAAGTGAAAACGAAGAACACAGAGAACTGGAATGCATAGTGAATCTCTGTCTGAAAAATGTATCACAAAATCTTTGAATGTTGCTCTGTGACACTAACAGACTAGGCTTGTCTAGCGATTTCCGGTTTCTATAGTGCTTTTTTGTCCATTAGCTCAGGACCAAGCTAAAAGGAAGTGCAGGACAGGCATTATTGTTTTCTTTTCACAAACGACAGCTTGGACTGAGCAGAGACGGAGTGCTTAGCCTGCGGCAGCCCAACCTGTGAACACTGGAACTGGTATTCGGACCTGGGTCTGCTAAAGGCTAAATACAACTCTAGCCTTTTTCCACTTCACCACAAATTCCGCTGGCTTGGGTTACCCTGGAAAGGTATCCTGTGTCCAACTGGTAGGACCCAAGGGCTTTGATTTTGCATTCCTGGGCCTCCTCCAGCCCCACACCCTCCATCTGCGTACTACAAATTCTTTCTCCTTGGAAGAACTCCAGATGGGGAAATATTTTGGTACTAGCCTGAGTCAAATACTAAAACCCTATTTGCAATTCCTGCTTAAGCACTGAGGCTTAAAGGATTCCAGAGGGAAACAAGTGTGAGTCTGTGGCATCCCTTCTTGGGGCAATGGGAGAGAGGATGATGAGTTGAGGGAAATCAGAATTATCCAGTTTCCCATCCAGCTCAGCTGCCGGGACCTAAACTGAATTGATATTCAGGGGAAGAACCAGCAGAGAACTCAGATTTCAGTGGTTCCACCTCTAATAGGATTTTCTCATGGGTCTGGCAAAAGCTATGCTGGATTTAAAGTGAAATTAAGCTGTGGACCCTGGGGGACAGCACAGGAAATTACAAATGAAGACTGCTTGTCTTGATAGCAGCATCTGGTCAAAGAGGCCCCATCCAGGACCCCTGGTATGTGGGAAATGGGGATGCATTGTGTCTGGCTTTGAGTCCCAAGGGAAAGTTGTTTTAGCACTGAAAAGAGACTCAGACAATTGGTTCTTTTTCTTTACTAGCCATGTGATCTTGGGTTAGGCATAGGGCCTCTCCAAGTCTGTTTCTTAATCTGTAAATAAGAGAGTAATAATCCTTGCCTCACAGGTATTTTTCTTTTGTTAAAAAGCATTTTATATGTGCTCTACAATTGCAGAGCTTATTGTCATTAATTACTGGTCTAAGATTCCTACAGGGAAAGGGGATAGAGAAGCATTAGAAGTAAGTGGAGGTACTGAAGAGAAGAAAAAGGAACAGAGATAACATTAAAGTAAATTTTAAAGTGTTTATAGGCACCTGGAACCCGTGTGAAGAGCTAGCAAAGTGAGGTTATAGAGATAAAATTGTTAATCCAAGTCTTCGCATTAAATGGTCCAAAGCCGATATGGAATAGGATAGAAAGAAGAGTGACATCAATGGAGCATCTACAATGTCCAAGCACTGTTGAAGATGCCCTTATCTCATTAAACCTTCACAGGAAGTAAGTAGCAATGCCATGTTATTATTATTATTATTTTGTAGCAATGCCATTTTAGAGAGGAGGGAACCAGGAAACTGAGGCTCAGAAACATTGAGGAACTTGCTCAAGGCCGCATCTCTACTAAAAGAGCTGGGACTGGCCTGCTTCTAAAGCACGTCCTTATCTGCAGACAAATTAGCCAATAAAGAAGGCACAAACCAGGTAATCATAGGACATGCTATCAAAGGGGTGAGGGCTGAGAGAGAAAAAGGCAGCCCTGGCAGCAAGGGTAACCAGCTTGTCCCTGTCTGCCTGTGATTTTCTCAGTTTTAGGACCAAAAGTCCAGTATCCCGGGAGCCCCCTCAGTCCTCGGCAAACTGGGATAGTTGGTCACCCTGCGGCTGACAGCTGGTAGCAAGTGAGTCGTGGAGTCCCCTTGCCGGACATAAGCAATTTCACAGACTATCAGCTTCAGACGAGGACTTTCGCAGCTGTGATGGCGCAAGACAAGAACAAGACCACTCCATCATTACGCCTGAACAGAGATAAACAGACACTGAAAGCACAAAAATTACCAAACAGCCCCCTCTCCTGGCCAGCAGGAATGATTACTGCTTCTTCTACAAAGACAACTAGCCCTGCTTTTTACTCCCGGTCACTAGATTGCCCCACTTTTTGACTTTCTGATAGCACCCAATCCGGAACAGAACCCTGTTTCCTTGACTCCTCCCTCAAATCAGTGAACACAAGCCCAGCTCCTATCACGTCGTGGCTCCCCAGGGTGTGAGATGTCCTTGCTGCAGCGTGGAGTAAACCCAGCTCTGTCTTCCTCCGGGTGTGCTGCTGCGGGGTCTTAGAGCAAGGACGGGGTGTGAAGAGGCAGCACCCCCTAACTTGTCATATTGCAGTTCTCTATTTCTGGGCCAGTCTCAGCAGCTAGCCTAGATGCTTCTTCATAGCAGAACAGCCTCATGAAAATAACTCCCACTTATTGTGGACTTCCTTTAGCCGGGCATGTGCTAAGCTCTCTTCATGGATTGACCCATTTAATGCTCACTGCACTTTCTGAAGTAGGTGCTGTGATGCTTTTCATTTTTCACATGCAGAAGAGGAGCTAAGTAAAACAATGGAAATTGCTCAGAGCTAGCAAGTGGCAGAACCTGGATTCAGAACCACTGAATTAGACTTCAGAATCCTATTGGCATCCACAGAACATTTAATGTTTGAGGGAATAAATAAATGACCTACTTGTCTTCAAATGATTCAAAGAAGAAGGTCTTGGAATAATAATAATCCTAAGGTCTCCTACCCTGGGCCAGACACTGTTCTGAACACTTTATGTATATTAACTCACTTGACTTTCATAACAGCCCCATGCAGTTGGTACTATTATTGTCCCTGTTTTACAGATGAGGAAACTGAGGCACAAAGAAGTACATAGAATTTTTATATACAGCTTATAATGAATAAGATGTTTTTATAATTTTCATTCTTTCTGTACAAACAGCCCTGTGAAATACTATATATCAAATAATCTAAGATGTCATCAGTTTAAGGTGCAACATTATTTTATGTGTCACTAAGAAAAAAAACTATCAGCTACATCTGTAAGGAGCCCTTGCTTGTATCCAATATTAAGAGATGCTAACATGAAGAAGAAGGTGCATTTTAGAATTGATGAAATGGAGTAGGTATTATTAATTCTGTTTGTACAGATGCAGAACCTGGAATTCAGGAATGAACTATGTTTCTCAAGATCACAAAAGTGGCAAAGAAGGGACTGGAATCCAGGCATTCTGTATTCTGTGCTCTTTCTTCTGTTCTATTCTAAATGTTATGGGCATCTTTGATCCCTGAATATAAATGAGGGTTTATTGGGTTTTCTGACTCAATGGCATATCTGAGACAGCAGCCTTTTTGGGCAAGGGAACACTTTTTTTAAAAAAAAGATTTATTTTATTTATTTATTTCTCCCCACCCCCCTTGTTATTTTTCACTTGCTGTGTCTGTTCGTCTTCCTTGTTTCTTTAGGAGGCACCGGGAGCTGAACCCGGGATTTCCAATGTGGGAGGGAGGTGCCTAATCACTTGAGCCACCTCTGCTCACTGCTTTGTTGTGTCTCTCATGTTTTTTCTCCCCATGCCTCTTGTCACGTCATCTTGTTGTGTCAGCTTGCTGCCTGCCCATCATGCCAACTTGCTGTCTTCTTTACGAGGCACCGGGATCTGAACCAGTGACCTCCCATGTGGTAGGAGGGAACCCAGTCACCTGAGCCACATCTGCTTCCCAAGGGAACACTTTTCATGCTGTTCAAATTGTGTCTTGTGTGTGGCCAAATACTTCCTCTAAATGCAGGGTGAGCTTTTCTCTTTGCTTTTTAAGTTTGGTTAGAAATTAGGTTCCTTGTAGGGCCTTTGACCAATGAACTTGCATGAAAGAGATTATCATGAGTGGGAAACTTCTCTTTTCCAAGTCCCAGAGATGCTCCATAGAACTTTCTTTCCCTACCTCCCTGGGCTTCCTCAGCTGTGGTTTAGATCAGGGATTGTTAAACTGCTTTTATCGAGCTTGGGTCAGAGATCCTGTAATAAGGAGTATGGGAAAGCAGGTGTGGCTCAATTGATAGAGCTCCTGTTTACCATATGGGAGGCCCCGGGTTCGCTTCCCGGGGCCTCCTTGTGAGGGCAGGCCGCCCGCGCGGCGCGGTGGGCTGATGCAGCAAGACCTCACAGCAGGAAGCGGGTGTGGCTCAATCGATAGAGCCCCCGTTTACCATATGGGAGGCCCCGGGTTCGCTTCCTGGGGCCTCCTTGTGGGAGCAGGCTGGCTGCGCAGCGCGATGGGCTGATGCAGCGGGACCTCACAGCAGGGGGGAGATAAGCAGACACAGAGGAAACACACAGCGAATGGACACAGGAGTATGACTCCACTAAAAAATTTTTTTTGGACTGCTGACAACTTTTAAGCCTCACTCTCCTCTACCTTTATCTCCACCCCACATTTCAGCCAGCTGATAAAAAGCCAGAGTGCTCTCTCCTTTTGCTCTGGCAGGAAGCCCCTACCTGTATGTGGGAATACTTACCCCAGCTCCAGCCCCTAAGTGCAATGAATAACCTAAGATAGTCTCCTGTCCTTGCTCTCTCAAACCGTTTTGGACCTGATTAGGAGTCCTCCTGCACTCTCCCCAGAATGGCCTCAGTTATATAGATAACAAGCCTTTTCATACTCTCTTGGTGCGTGTGTGTGGCATCATCAGTCTTGACAGCTGAAATCAAATTTTGGTCAGGAGCCCCTCCTGTTTCTGCAGAGCATCTATAACAGATTCCTAAGAATAACTCGTCTGAAGGCCGCATCAGCTTAAAGCTATTTAAAAACTTTTAACGAGAAAAATATTAATTATTTTTACCTAGCTACTTTTAAAAGGAAGAAGGGTCATGCTCACCAGAGTCCGCATTTAACTAAAAGTCTATAGACAACTTTCCACAGCGGTTTGCTGTGGTTTGCTCACAAGATCCAAAGGAGAGCTGGCAGTAAGGGGAGGCTGTCTGAGGTTCAGCCATCCTGCACGGGCCAGGACACCGAAGATAAAGGCAGGCAAGGGGAAGGCATTCCACATCGTCAATCACAATAGGTGAGCAAAGGGAACTGGGATGGTCTCAGAAGGTTCTTCTGGAGTGAGTGAGAGATGGAATGGATAAATCAGGCAGAAAGAGAAAAAGGAGCAAAAAAGACAAGTTAGACAAAAAATGAGATTATGAAATTGGATGGAAAATAAGAAAGAATGAAAAACTAGAACTAACAAATTGTCAGAGATGCCAGGTATATTAAGAAATTAGAGGAGAAATAAAAAAGGAGCAATTAGAAAAGGAGAAGAAAATAAATGAGATAAACAGTAATACGAAGAAACTATCTTGTATAGGCTTTTAATCAAGAACCACTGTTTTACCACACGAGGGTTAAAACCTACCCACTTTTGGGGGATGATATGAATAGGATAAGCTAGTTGTTGTTTGGACATGATTCACACTGTAATTACAAGGTCTAGCAATGCTGTTTCAAGACTGAATCATTAATCACTATTTCCGATGATGCTGAAACTATAATGAGAAAACCCATACCAACACTTTCCAGGTCAATTTCAAGCTCTGTTATAAGAGATATGGAAAGAAATCGATGACATATTATTTTCCTGATTCGGAGTCGACATTTCAAACAGCACAGTGTGAAAATATAAAGACAGTGCCCTTTTAAAGGTCAATAGTGATTTCCATTACAATCCCTGATTTATCATTCAGCCCAGAAGATTTATTCCAGGCTGGGATGTAACATAAGAGTTGGTTCTACACATGGGAAAAGCAAAGCAGAAAAAAATTGCTTAGTAGCTTTAAGGGTTCTTTTCCCCTCTCCTTTTTCCCCTTTGAGCTCAAAAGGCAGGCACCTGAAAAGACCAAATCTTCAAACATTTACATTTGGGGTTTTCTGTCTGTTTTGCCAAGTGATACATTCTCTTTAACCCTTTCACAGAGTCTCTGTTCACAGTAGCCTGAGAAGCCTGGGGAAAATGGCTTTCAGAGTTTCCCCTTCTTGGCATCTTGGAGAAGTATTCCTGAAGAGTGTTAAGGGAATCCTGCCTTCCACGCCTCCTGCATTCCTCTGTCTTGCTTTGCCAGCCAGAGAGCCTGCTTCCAGAGAATTTCTCAGACCATTTAGCCATCTAGGAAAAGAACAAATTCAATACAAAGGATCTCAAATATTTAAGAAAGGGCTATCTGATGTGGCTTATGCTGACAAAGGTAAGGTTCTTACCTTCACCTGGAGATCAGCGGAAGGGAGTGTCTTGGACCAAATCAGAGAACAAATTGGCTGGGAGGCTGTGGAGCAAGCCATGCAGCCAAAGCTAGACCAACAAAAGGCAATGGAAGCGATTATTTTGTATTTCTTTCTTTCTTTTTTTTAAGTTATGTTACTGGTCAGCAGTATTGCAAGTCCCAAAACTGATGGAAAATGGTTACATTAATTAGGCTGCCTGAGCCTCTGGTTATTTTGTTAACTTGAGAGTGATGCTATCTCCTTTAATCATTGACATTAACCTGTGGCCTTAGTGCTTGGGGCCAAATTCAGAATCTTTAAAGAGAGATTCTGAAAAAGGGTGTATTTGGAGTCAAGGCTATTTGGGAGTGGGAAGGGGAAACTTCTTCTCCATTCCTGATGTTTCCCTCCCCCTGGGGGACTGGGAACCCCATTAGTTTACTGGCCTCTGTTTCCTCTCTCTCTTCCTATGGCAGGTGGGGTGCTGCTTCTGATGAGTGAGCTTGGAAGAAGAAGCTTACACGTGGGACCCGAAGCTTTCTGCCCTTGCTCTTGGGAATGAATTGTTTGCAGAGGACCCAGCTCTTTGCGCTTCTTCTCTGCTGTAAATTTTTCGGTAGCAGCTCCCCCACCCGCAGTGGAGACTGCTCAGAGATTAGGGGGTTGAGTTTGTATGACTCTGTAGTTCAGGACCACGGAATCACTTGCCATGTTCTTTGATTTCAGCTTGTCTTAATTTCCTAGGGCTGCCGTAGCCAATTACCACAAGTTGGGTGGCTTAAAGCAACAGAAATTCATTGTCTCACAGTCCTGGAGGCTAGAATCAGGGTGTCAGCTGGGTGTTCTTCCTTTGAAGTTCTGGTGGTGGCTTGCTGGAAATCCATGGCATTCTTTGTTTTGTGGCGTAATTCAACCTCTGCCTGTCTGTTTCCAAACGTCCTCTCCTTAGGACAGCAGTCATACTGGGTTATGAGGCTCACCCTAATCCAATTTGGCTTCTTCTTAACTAAGAGCCTCTTCAAAGATACTACTTCCAAATAGGATAACATTCATGACACTGGAGGTTAGGACTTGAACATACTGTATCTGTTTTGGGGACACAATTTAATCCATAACACATCTTGATTGGTAAAGTTGATTCTCCAGCTTCTAACTCCTTTGTTTTCATTCTCAATAGAGAATTCTGTTCAGAAAGGGGAAGAGGGTGCTATTTATTAGGTTCCCTTTAGGCTCTAAAAGGTTGAGATTCTGATTTTCATTAATCATTTTGAAAATTTAATACCAGTAGCTGACAGAATGTGGAGATTCTATAAGACAGTTTGCTCCATACTGGTTTTTTTTTTTTTTTTGCTTTTGTTATTTTTGGTTTTGAGGTATCAGGACTGGGGATTGAACCTGGACCTTGTATGTGGGAAGCCAGTGCTCAACCACTGAGCCACGTCTGCTCCCCTGAGTTGGTTTTTTCATTTGTTTGCTTGTGGTGGTTGTTTATTTTTTAGGAGGCACCGGGGACTGAACCCAGGACCTCCCGTGTGGGAAGCAGGTGCTCAACTGCTTGAGCCATATCCACTCTTTCCATACTGTTTTTTTTTTTTTTTTTAAAGATTTATTTATTTATTTATTTATCCCCCCCTTGCTGCTTGTGCTTGCTGTGTCCATTCGCTGTGTGTCTTCTCCGTGTCTGCTTATCTTCCCCTTGCTGTGAGGTCCCGCTGCATCAGCCCCTCACGCTGCACGGGCCGGCCTGCCCTCACAAGGAGGCCCCGGGAAGCGAACCCGGGGCCTCCCATATGGTAAACGGGGGCTCTATTGACTGAGCCACTCTCGCTTCCCTCCATACTGTTTTGAAGTGCTGGCTTCAGTTATTCTCTCAACACCTACTGTATGTCAAAGGCCATGCCTTACCAATGAACAAGACAGACGCAATCCCTGCCGTCAAGAACTTCTAATGAGGAAAATAGCAACAAAAAGAAATTGTCATGAATTTTGATTATCCCTGTAATGGAAATAAACAAAGGGCAAGAAAGAGTAAGAGAGGCATAGAGTGACTTTAGATAGAGTGGATTTGGTAAAAGACTGCTCTCAATGTTGCACATTCTACCATTAATTAAAATTGCTCACTATGGTTGAACAGAGACAAAATCAGTAGTTAGTAAACACAGTGATTCCAATTTTAGTCTCCCCATAATTTACATATTTCTACTAGACTTATTACATACTGTCATGAATTCATTTACTCAATTGATACATACTTTTTGATTAGAAATCTGCTAGAGGCTAAGGACATAGGGATGAACAAGACATTCTCACTGCCCCAGGCAACAAACTGTCTTGTTGGGTGATCCAGTGACATAAATGAGTAATTATAATATGGTGAAATGAGCTGTGGGAAGATCATGGAAACACAGAGTAGGAAGTGATCAATTTCTGATATGGAAATTGGGGAATTTCAGGTGGAGGGGATAGTAGCACTTGCAGAGGCATTGAAGTAATAAAAAGCGTGGCTCATGTTTCAGTGGAACATGGGTGAAGTGTGCTAAGGAGAGAGTGTGGCTCATGTACCAAAGTTCTGGAAAAGCCAGAATGTTTTCAGCATTCCTTAGAAACTCAGGGCCAATAAATAGTCTCATCCTTTGTGTTGAAACTATCCCAATGCTTTGATTATTATTCCCATTTTAAAGGTAAGCAAAGCAAATCTCAGATCGGTTAAGTGACTTGTCCAGGTCACAGGGTTGGTAAGGAGCAGAGCCAGTTTAGACCATGATCATGAAATGGGTTTTATTGATATTAATGCCAGAGTGTATGGGAAGTCAGGGTTTAAATGTTTCCCCCCCCCATATCCCACTGTAGCAGTTTGATATTGCTTTTGAATTCCAAAAAATAGATATTGGATTATATCTGTAAACTGGTCTGTCTGAGGTTTCACTTTTACTTGATTAAATTATGATGAGTGCAAATATTCTCACTGTCCTGATTTTGTGATAATCAGGGTAGGCTAAACATTCCCTATATTAGAAACCATGCATGTGTCCCCAGACCTAGTTTTTCTCCCTAGGTCTGGTTTTTAGAATGCTGGTGATAAACTAAGCCTCATTCATTATATGACCATCCTGTATGGGAAAAGACTGAAACTCTGGGTATCTTTGGTCAACCTTAAGAGATATAGCAGGGGGACGGATGTGGCTCGGGTGGTTGGGCATCCATCTCCCATATGGAGGGACCTGGGTTTGATCCCCGGGACCTCCTGGTAAAAATAAAAAAAGAAAAATACAGAAGGCGCGTGGGCCATCAGGCCCTGTGTGCGGGTGTGCCACTAGGCCCCGTGCGCAGGTGTGCCATCAGGCCCTGCGAGCCACTCAGCAAGATGACGATGTAACAGGAGAGTGACACAAGAGAGAGCCAAGATGAGATATACGGAAAAACCAGGAACTAAGGTGGCAAAGACAGTAGGATGCCTCTCTCCCACATCAGAGGTTCCGAGGCTCGAATCCCAGTGAAGGCAGGAGGAGAAGGATGAGAAGAGAGGGCAGGAAATGGACGAGAGAGTTTCCCAGTGAATGGACACAGAAACAGCAAAAATGGGTGGAGGTAAAAATGGATAAAAACAAACAAACAAACAAATAAATAAATAAATCCTTAAAAAATTGTATAGGGGAGTAAGATATGGGCTATAGTTAGTGTAATACTTTGACGATGCTCTTTTATAATTTGTTAACAAATTTTTCACAACAATGCAAGGTATTTGTGGTAGGGTGAAGTGTGGGAGCCCTGTATGATATTATGCATGTTTGTTTTGTAAGTTCACAATGTTTACTGAACACTTATAGTTTATGTATGTTCATGTATGAATGATATACTTCAATAAATTGTTTAAAAAAATTATGATGAGGACTTTGATTAGGCCACATCAGTAGGGCATTGAGTCCCCACCCCTTAGGGGGTGGGGACTCACAGATAAAAGACATGGCAAAGGACAGAGCTGGAGTTTTAATGCTGGAGCCCTGGGAAGTAAACACACAGAGGAGCAGAGCAGCTGGGCCCAGAGAGAATCAAGCCCCCGGAAGAGAGGAACCCAGGAAGCCTGAACTCTTGGCAGACGTCGGCAGCCATCTTGCTCCAACACATGGCAACAGACTTTGGTGAGGGAAGTAACTTGTGCTTTATGGCCTGGTAACTGTAAGCTTCTACCCCAAATAAATACCCTTTATAAAAGCCAACAGATTTCTGGTATTTTGCATCAGCACCCCTTTGGCTGACTAATACACCCACAAATTACACTTTCCTGTCTTGTGCTTAATCTCCAGGAAAATATATAAAACCCTGTAAGAATTTGATTGTGATTGTGGGTTTATCTGTGTTCTCTTCTGGAATTTTGTTTTGGGGGAAATCAGTCCATTTAATTGCCAGCTGAAACATGGCAGGCTAAGTTTAAGAGTAAAAAAGAGTGAGATTTAAAACCAAGGAAAAAAGTCAGTTTAATTATTATTGTCTTTGGCCTGAGTGCAAACAATTTCTTGCTTAAGATCTGGTTTTCAGGAAGTTGGGTAGAGCAAAAAGGTACTTTCTAAAAGAGTCAAAGCAGTCATTAGTGAATCTGTTTTAGTATGTACTTAAAAGGATAATTAGAAAAAAGGAGGGCTTTAAAAGCGACTTATACACTGTCTCCAGTAATTATTTTTAATAAGGAGTGATTCTTGATACCGAGTACTCTGTGTGTGTGTGTTTGCATGTCTAAAGCAGAAGCCCAGCTATGGTGTGTGCTGAAGCATATCAAAGCTTGGCTAAACCTTACTTAGCAGGTCTGACAGTTTGATGTTAGTTCAAAAGAAATCCAGTTCCAAAGACTTTTAAATTTCTTTCTGCAAAATAAATTAAATGCAAGAAGCCAATATAAACCTCTCTATGCTTCTGTGAGTGATATAACCAAGTTGTTTTTCTCAAACGTATTCTTTGGAAATACATGTTTTTCTTGTGCATGGCATATATTTATATAATGTTCAAAGTATGATTCAGTCTTGGGAAGATTGACCAAGAGTTTGGGGGCTGAAGGTTTATCTGTTCACCATCCCTGTGCCTGGCCCAGTGCGGGACATGGTCGAAAGTTGAATGCATGGACAGCTATGTAATAATCAATTCTTCACAATGAAGTTTTCTGAAATACACTTATAAACAACTTCCATGAATAAGGAAAAATACCCTTCTATTGGTCTAGAAGTCTCACAGTGGTTTCTTCCTCTCTCTCCAGTCACATGTAATACCATCCTTGCTCTGGTGTGCTTTCACCTTCACCTACACCAGGGGAATCGCATAACTGTTCCTTTCCTCATGGACCTTACTTTCCTACCTTCGTTGTGTTGTGTGACCCCTACTTATGGTTTAGATATCAGCTACCATCACTGCTTCAGGTACGCCTTCCCTGACGGTCCTGTGTAGTTCAAGCCTTTTATTATATGCTTCTACACCACTGTGCACCTCTCCTTTGTGGCACTGTCACAGTTGCTGTAATTTTACACTTATTTGTGTCATCAGTTAATTTATGTCTATCTCCTCCAATGGACTATAATATCCATGAGGACTGAGACTAAGTCTCTTTTGGCTTACTATTACATCTCTTATAATCAAACACAGCCTGACGTATCACAGGTGCTTAATAAATATTTCTTGAATAAATGAGCAAATGAATAACAAGGCCAGTGGGTTTCAGGAAAAGTTGGGTAGAAGCAGGGTGGCAGAGTTGAAAGAACACTAGACTGACTTTAAGTGCCCAGAGCTTTGCACTTATTAATTCAGTGAACCAATTATTGATTGGTTCTTCTGAGTTACGCACAATGAGCACTCAGTTTGGTGAGAAGAGGAAGATGCTCTCCTTGCCCTTGAGGACACACAAACTGGTCTTTAAAATACATTGTGGTGTAGGCACTGTTAGCAGGTACTCTGGGCTTCTAGGTTTTTGGCTATGCCACATAAAGGAATTTAAGGACATGCCATAGGGTAGGCAAGGGAGTAAAGGGTTTCTTAAGAAACAAGAAAAGAGATAGTACACACGTATTAAGGAGGGACCCTAGCTATCTGCTGTCCTGATTGGTTGTTGTCCTTTCTAACTTCACCTGTCAGCTTTCAGGGAACCAATGGGGAGGCCTTTCTGTTTGGAGTTATCGGGGCTTCTTTTGAGCCCGGGAGTTTCAAACGGGACCTCGTGACCAGAGTCTTTGGCGGACTTTTCAGTTGTAAGGGCTACAGCTGTGTCCTCAAGCAGCTGCCTTCACGCAGGGGGTTTCCGGGTTGGGTCTGGTGGCTCTCTTCAGACCAGCGGCCGTCCCTGTTTCCTATACTAACCTGCCTCAGGCACCGTGAGAGAAGAATAAAGTCCTGGGCTGTGTGTGTGTGTGTGTGCATAGGCTGTACCATTAACCTTATCTTAGAGAGTTGGTTCAGCTGTCAGAGAAGACGCCCCTTTCACTGGGTCTTGAAGGAAAATAGGAGTTTGCTTTATTAACTCTG
The DNA here is from genome assembly GCA_029593785.1 of Cabassous unicinctus. Classification (NCBI taxonomy): domain Eukaryota; kingdom Metazoa; phylum Chordata; class Mammalia; order Cingulata; family Chlamyphoridae; genus Cabassous; species Cabassous unicinctus. The sequence continues at coordinate 491 of JAQZBX010055249.1, read as the reverse complement.
AGCAAATCATGCATCCTCATTCATCCCACAAAGAATTTTGAGAATCAACAAACAGGGATTGCCATTTGGCTTCCCCAAAACTCACTTTTTTTCATCTATGAAAGTGGAGATGATGCACCTTTCCCTGCTGACCTCGCAGGCCTTGTGGTGATTTGGTGAATCGGCACTCATCATCATTCTTTCCAACTTCTGCAGGGTGCCTTCCTGAACTACAGAAGCGGGAGAGGTAAATACTACACTTCCCAGACCCCCTTGTGTATATGGTTACAAATGTGATTGAAGTTTCTCCAACCACATCTGCTACCATAATCACTGCTATTTCCAATAGAAAGGGCTGCCCGACCTGGCACCACAAAGGAGAAACACCTCTCTCAGTGAGAGGGTGACTTATTGCGGATGCACAAGCAAGGAACTGGGGGAATCTTCCCCAAACCAGTTCAAAAGAGAATTTATTTTTTAAAGATTTATTTATTTTACACCCCCCCCCCCCC
>JAQZBX010055248.1:0-18466 GCA_029593785.1 Cabassous unicinctus | reverse complement strand
GAGATTGAGAGGGGAGGAATTTCCTTGTTTGTCTGTTTTTTATTATTATTGAAAAATGAAAATACTTTCATAATGATTGAAGTGGTGTATGTACAACTATGATTATACCAAATACCACTGATTGTACACTTTGGATAAATTGGATGCTAATTTATTAATATATATCAATAAAATTGATTTTAAAAAATAGGGGAGGTTGGGGAAAAAACTCACCAAATGTAAGATATGGACTATAGTTAGTAGTAATATTTTGATGATGCTCTTGCATAGTTTGTAACAAATGTATCCACAACAATGCAAGGTATTAGTGGAGGGGTGATGTGTGGTACCCCATATGATGTTATGCATGTTTATTTTGTAAGTTTACAATTTTTACTATACACTTATTGTTTATGTATGTTCATATATGAATGATATACTTCAATAAAAATATGTTTTTAAAAACACTCTTAGGAACATTATATTCAAATTGATGAAGATCAAAGATAAAATGAAAATCTTGAAGAGTATTAAACATACAAAGGCACAAAGATAAGAATGACAGCATATTTCTCATTAGAAACTATGAAAGCCAGGAGACAATAGAGTGACATCTTTAACCTACAGAAAAAGAAAGAACCATCCTCTCAGAATTTTTTACCAGCAAAAATAGTTTCCAAGAAACAAAGGTGAAATAAAGAGTTTTTAAGACAAATGAAAATAGAATTCCCATTTCAGGAGACCTGTCCTACAATAAAGGTCAAAAAAAGTTTGTAGGCATAAGGAAAAAAGTACTAGATAGAAATTTTGGATTTACATAAAGGAATAAGAATTCTGGAAATGTCAAATATGTGGGTGTCTTAGTTTGCTAAAGCTGCCAATGCAATATACCAGAAGTAGGTTGGCTTTTATAAAGGGGACTTATTTGGGGGTAAACTTGCAGTTTCAAGGCTGTGAAAATGTCCACATCAAGGCATCATCAGAGATGCTGTCTCATGGACTCCTGCCATGTGGTGAGGCAAATTGATGGTTGATCTCTGCCGAGGTTCCTGCCTTCCCCTCCAGGCTCACCTTCTCCTTGAGCTCAACTGTGGGCAACCAAGTATATGGCAGAGTTCATCTCTTCAGCTTTGAGCTGCTCCATGGGCTCATGGAGCTTCTTTCCATGCCCTGGTGCTCTGCTGATTCCAGCCTTCAGCCTCTCTCTTAGCCTTTTGGCCTTTCTCTTAGCCTCTCTTTCAGCTGTAGCTGATCCTGCAGTCCTTTTTCACATGCTAGGGTAAAAATGGCAGCTGCCTTTCTCTCGTTGTGTTTCTGCTTTCAGTTCTCCACTTACATAAGCCTCTAATAAGAGGGCAGAGACCCAACCTGGGTTATACTTCACTGACATAGTCCAATCAAAGGCCCTAAAGTGATCTAATCCAAAGTCTCTTAATTGAATCTAATGCAATCAAAGTGTTCCTCACCCATAGGAATAGATTAGTTAAAAGAACTTGATCTTTTCTGGGATTCACAAAACTTAAAACTAACACAGTGGGTAAATATAAGACTTTAAAATTTTTTAAAAATCTCTTGTAAATATAATAGACCACCTACTGTAAAAGAAGAAAAATAAGTTTTTGTGTGGGTTATAGCATATATAGAGGTGAAATGTATAAAACAACAATAGTATGAAGTCCAGGAGAAATGGAAATATACTACTGTAAGGCTCTTACCCTATTTGTAAAGTGATATAATGTCATCTGAAGGTAGATTGTGATATGGCAAACTTCATGTCATAAATTCCAGACAATTGCTTTATAAAAGAAAAAGGGATAGCTGCTAATAAGCCAAAAAAGAGATTAATTTTATAATTTTAAAAATCCAAAAGAAGGCAGAAAAGAGGGAAAAAGAAATAACAGATGGAATAGATAAAAACTCTAAGGTGATAGATAAAAGCCTGACTATTGCAATTATTAAATATAAAGTCTCCAAATAAAAGGCAGAGGTTGTCAAGTTGGATAAAACAAAACAAAACAAAAACAAGACAACTATATGCTGATAGGACACAAAAAGCACAAACTATAGAAGAAAAAAATTGATAAAATCTATTTCTTCTAATTTAATTACTTTTGCTCTTCATAGACAGTGTTAGAAAAATAAAAAGGCAAGCTACAGTCTGAGAAAACATTTGCAAAACATACATCTGAAAATTGCTCATATCTAGAGTATATGAATAATTATTATATCTCAAAAATAAGAAAACAAACCACACAATTTTTTTAAAAAGGCAAACAATTAGAATAGACTCTTTACCAGTGAAGAGAAATGAAATTTAAATAGTTCATGAAAAGAAGCCCCATCACACTAGTTATTAGGGAAATGTAAATTAAGATCATAATTAGATACTAGATACACTATCTAGAAAGGCTAATGTTGGGAAGGCTGACAGTACTAACTGTTGAACACGTGGAACAACTGGAATCCTCATACATTACTGCTGGGAATGCAAAATGGTATAGCGTCTTTGGGCAACAGTTTGATAGTTTGTTTTAAAGTTAACCATATATCTACTGTTAGATCCAGAAATTCCTAAGAAAAATAAAAATATCCATACAATTGAAAATTACATAACAATGTAAAGGAATCAGTGACTTTTACATGGAACAGCATAGCTGAATCTCAAAAGCATTGTGCTAAGTGAAAGAGCATACACCCATATATATGCTGACATAATATTCTAGAAAAAAGAAAACTATAGTGATAGAAAACAGATCAGTGATATTCAAGGACTTGGAGATGGGTACATTGCAAAGAGTTCTAAGGAAAGTTTTCAGGGTGATGAAAACTTGATTGTGGTGGTTACCTGGCTGTGTACATTTATCAAAATTAATGAATGTTTACACTTAAAATGGGTGAATTTTTTCAATGTAAATTATATTTGAATAAGGCTGACTTTAAAAAGGAACATATATGCTTCTATTTTTTTTTTTTTTCTTTTTTAAGAAAAGACTCGGGCCTGATTAGGTAGAAAACAAGACACTGTAGGTACTCTGAATTGGAAGAAGTTGAATCATGGAATTACATGGAATAATACAAATATTAGAAGGCTGTGGGAGAAGTTGGAGTAATTCCAGAAGGCTACTTTCAGGAAATTCAGAAGGGCACAGGTCTCACAGGAAGGCAATAACTTTTGTGGCAGTTGCTAGCATTCTCTATGAAAAGACAGCTATGGTAACTTTTGGAAAGATGGCATCAGAGTAGGTTGGCAGTGTTTACCTCTCACAAAAACAACAGAGGAAGAGCAGAAGCTGTTCAAAAGAGCTGCTTTGGGTATCTGCAGACCAGGAGAGTGCCACAGGCATTGTCCAGGAGGGAGAGGGACAGAGAGACAAAGAAGCTGAAATAAAAACCACACAGCTGGGAATGGTGCCCATCCTCCACACCCAAGGAGAACAGTTTCAGTAAAACTCGTAGCTGATGGCAGCCAACTGAGAGGGAAATGGATATTTGCCTCCCTGGGAAGAGGAAGGTTGTGATGGAGGGCTGAGAGTGTTTTCTGTTTGGTGAGTTTGGAAGCAGGGCCCTGATTTGAATCACAGTTCTAGCCAGCCCAGAAACACCAGCAAGTGGAGGCTGAAGGAATCAAATATGTGGAAAGGTTTGCCAAAGAGCGCCATCTGCTGGCAGGCTGGGAAAGCGGGGAAAAAAAAAAAAAAAAAAGCTTTTTGGAGTCAGTCATGTCCATGTCAAGGCACCTTGGATCTGGTCTGTGCCCCATTAGTGTGTCCCTGGCACTATTTTGATAACTTAAGCAGGACCTTTTTTAAAGATTTAGAATAAGCTAAACCAAAAATCAAAGAGCCAAGAAAAGAAACCACTAAACAAGAGAGAGAAATTAACCATCAGTGTAAATTCACCAATATAATCAGATGCCTAGACATCAACAAAAAATTACAAGCTATACTAAAAAACAGAAAGATATAGCCCAGTCAAAGGAACAAATAAAAAACCCTGACAAGACACAGAATTTAAGACAAATAATCAATGATGTTTACACAAATCTCCTGAATCAGCTCAAGGAGTTGAAGGAAAATATGGCTAAAGAGATAAAAGATATTAAGAAGATAGTGGGTGAGCATAAAGAAGAATTTGAAAGCCAGCAAAGAAAAGTAACAGTTTTTATGGCAATGAAAGACACAATGGATGAGATTAAAAATATATTAGAGGCATATAAGAGCAGATTTGAAATAGTAGAATGAATAAGGGAAATCGAGGACAGAACATTTGAATTTGAAAATAAAGGAGAACAGACAGAAAAAGGATGGCAGAAATTGAACAGGGTCTTGGGATTGAATGACAGCAAAAATTGCACAAATATATGCATTATAGGTGTCCCTGAAGGAGAAGAAAATGGAAAAAGGGCAGAAAGAATATTTGAGGAAGTAATGGCTGATCATTTCCCAACCCTAATGAAAAACATAAATATCAATATATAGACTCCAAAGAAAATGAATCCAAATGTATCTACTCTGAGACACCTAGTATTCAGAATGTCAAATGCCAGAGATAAAGAAATTATTCTGAAAGTAACAACAGAAAAGGAATTCATTACGTTCAGGAGACAATAAGATTAAGTGCTGATTTCTCATCAGAAACCATGGAGGTGAGAAAACAGTGGTATGATTTGTTTAATATCTTAAAAACAAACAAACAAACAAAAAAAAAACCCTGCCAGCCAAGAATTCTTTATCCAGCAAAACTGACTTTCAAAAATGAGGATGAGTTTAAAGTCTTCACAGATGAACAAAAACTGTGAGAGTTTGTCACCAAGAGACTGGACTTATAAGAAATTCAAAGGGAGTGCTACAGCCTGGAAGGGAAAAATAGGCAGGAGATACTTGGGAAGAGTGTAGAATTAAAAATTATTAGCAAGGGAAACTGAAAGGGTAAAAAAGCTGACAATAGTAAGGTACAACAATGGAAAGCCAAAGGATAAAATGGGTGAAGTAAGTAAAGCTTTTACAGTTATTACTGTAAAACACTGAATGTTAATGGATTGAACTCCCCAATCAAAAGACACAGACTGGCAGAATGGATTAAAAAAATATGAGCCATCTATATGCTGTCTACAAATGACTCACCTTAGATGCAAGGACACAAATGGCTGAAAGTGAAAGGTTGGCAAAAGATATTCCATGCACATATTAACTAGAAAAGAGCTGGATTAGCTACACTAATATCAGACAAAATAGATATTAAATGCAAAATGTTTTAAGAGACAAAGAAGGTCACCATAGTAATAAAAGGAGCAATTCACCAAGAAGAAATAGCAATCATAAATATTCATATATCTAACCTGGGTGTCCCAAAATACATGAGGCAAACACTGGCAAAAATGAAGGGAGAAATAGACATTTCTGCAATAATAGTTGGAGACTTCAATACACCACTCTCAGTATTAGATAGAACATCTGGACAGAGAATAAATAAGGAAACTGAGAGCTTGAATAAAATGATAAATGAACTAGAGCTAACAGACATATATAGAACATTGCACCCCCAAACAGCAGGATATACATTCTTATCAAGTGCTCGTGGATCTTTCTCCAGGGTGAACCATATGTTGGGTCACAAAACATGTCTCAATAAATTTAAAAAGATAAAAATTATACAAAGCACCTTCTCTGATCATAAGGGTATGTAGCTAGAAATCAATAACAGGCAGAAAAAGGGGAAATTCACAAATATATGCAGATTAAACAGCAAACTCTTAAACAACTAGTGGTTCAGAGAAGAAATTTCAAGAGATCAGTATTTCGAGATGAATGAAAATGAGAACACAACATATCAAAACCTATGTGAGGCAGTGAAGGCAGAGCTAAGAGGGAAATTTATAGTCTTCAATGCTTACATTAAAAAAGAAGAAAGAGCTAAAATCAAAGACATAAGTGCACACATAGTGGATCTAGAAAAAGAACAGCAAACTAATCCCAAAGCAAGCAGAAGGGAAGAAATAATAAAGATTAGAGCAGAGATAAATGAACTTGAGAACAAAAAACAATAACCAAAGCTTAAGTGTGAAGTCCCCAAGAGGCTGGGCACATGGAGTAGCTCAAGGCTGAAGAGCTGGTTAAGCCTGGAATGGGAAGGCAGAGACCTTGGCTGAGATCACCTGCCATCTTTCTTCACCATGTGCCAGATCACTAGCAGCTGACTTTGGTGAGAAAGCATCTCTGATGGTGCCTTCATTTGGACATGTCATGACCTCAGAACTGTAAACTTTTACCCTATAAATTTCCCATTATTAAAGCCAACCCATTTCTGGTACTTTGCATCAGCATCCCTGTGGCAAACTAAGACAGTGTCTAAAAGAATCAAATATTTAAGAATAAACTTAACCAAGGGCATAAAGTACCTTTATTCAGAAAACTACAAAACATTGCTAAAAGAAACCAAAGAAGAGCTAAATAAATGGAAGGACATTCCATGTTCATGGATTGGAAGACTAAATATCGTTAAGATGCCAATTCTGTCCAAAGTGATTTACAGATTCAATGCAATCCAAATAAAACTTCCAACAGACTTTTTTTTTTTTTTTTTGTAGAAATGGAAAGGCCAGTTATCAAATTTATTTGGAAGGCAAAGGGGTCCTCAATTGCAAATACAAGGATGTTCTATGAACTAGATCAAATGTACGTTACTATTCCAAGGTGTTAAGAATATGGTGATATATGGGGAAATACAGCTAATGTTTCTTATGGACTATAGTTAACAGTAATATTGTAATATTTTTGCATCAATGGCAAGGAATGTCTTTTATGCTTATATCAATGCTAAGAATCAACAATAGGTGATTGAGGAGTCAGTCCTCTTCACTTCTGTGTGTGGTCCCTCATGGTCTGGCAACAAACGAACACACAAAAAACCACAAGATAGATGCCCTCTTCCCCATCATGCCCCTCATTTCCAAATATAAATGGTTGATTAGTGACAGGCTAAATGGAATAAACTCCTCCCATTTAGAAAAGAAAAGAACAGGTGAAACACATCATTCATTTGTCCATAGCAATTACAAAACCTTGCTTGCTAGGCACTGTGAGGGCCCTTGCAATGGCTTTACAGGAAAATTCCTGATTAATCTCGTGTATTAGTCAGCCAAAGGGATGCTAATGCAAAATACCAGAAATCTGTTGGCTTTTTAAAAGTGTGTTTATTTGGGGTAGAAGCTTACAGTCACAAGGCCATAAAGAGTAAGTTACTTCCCTCACCAAAGTCTGTTGCCACATGTTGGAGCAAGATGTCTGCCGATGTCTGCAAGGGTCCAGCCTTCCTCTTAAGGCTCTGTGGTCCCAGCTTCTTCCAATATCAGCTGTAGGCTGGGATAAGTCTCATCTCTCTCCTGGTCTCAGCTATTCTGTTCTCTCCACAAGGTCAGCTGTAGACTATCAGGCTCTCTCTCTTCCCGGGGCTTCTGCCGTGTCTATGGAGCCATCTTTATTCCTCTGTGTTCTTCTCCTGTGTGTTTACTTCCTGGGGTTCCAGCATCCAAAACTCCAACTCCCTCCTCTGCCATGTAGTTTCCCTACTGACATGGCCCAATCAAAGACAATCATTATTTAATCAAGTAAAAGTGAAACCTTTGAATCGAATACAATCTAATATGCCCAGAGGAACAGACCAGTTTATAAACATAATCCAATATCTATTTTTGGAATTCATAAACAATGCCAAACTGCTACATGGTACAACATGGAAGAAGCTTGGAATCATGCTCACTGAAACAAGACACATATGGACAAAATTGTGTGATATCACTTACAAGAGATGACTAGAAATGAACAAATTTGCAGACTTAGAAAACAGATTAGAGGTTATCAGGGAGGGGGAATGGTGGGATGGGAGAAGGAGACGTGTTTGTAAATTTTTTTTAATTAAAAAATTTTAAATGAAATTTAAAATTCTCTTCCTCAATGGTCCTAGTCACATTTCATGGGCTCAGTAGCTACATATGGCTGCTGGCTAATTGGACATTGCAGATATAGAACATCTCTATGGCTGCAAAAAGTTCTATTGGACAGTGCTGGTCTAGAGCTTCACAAGTTTCATTCCCTCAGGCTCAAAGCAGTAGAGGGAGATGTTCAAGGCCCACACCTGGTGGAGCAGCAGAACCCAATCTCCTTCTCCATATCTGTAGTCCTAGACTTTCTCCTCTCTATCCTCCCCACCCCTACTCCAGCCTACCCTGCCCCCACCAAACACAAAAGTCTGACATCTTTAATATGTGGCCTTTAATATTGTGTTGTAGTCAACTCCATTCTACACAGCTGGAAGGAAAATGGTGTGTGGAGGAGTGCATAGGGAGCTTTTATGGGACAGTCCTGGAAATGGTGCAGTTCATTTCTACTCCCATTACATTGTTCAGATTTCAGTCAAATGATCACAACCAGCTGTTTGGGAGGCAGGGAAATATAAATTTTCTATGTGCCCAAAATGAAGAGCAGACCATGGAATTTATGATAGAACATGTAAGATGGAAAGAACTTAGCAACATTTCAGTTGAAATAAACAATAAATTATTGTAAAAGAAAAATGTTCCTGAGTTTAGGAGAATGGTATAGCCTATCATTGGTATAAGTTTATTTCATTTTGCCCTTACATCAGTCTTGAATATTCATTCTCTTTTCCAATTCTTTGTAAATTCTTAAAAATTTAGGTTTAAATTAAATGCCATCACACTCATAAAGCCAGAATTAACTACCCACTGTAGCATTTGTAGTTTCCTCATTTGTATTTCCAGTGTATTTTGTTCATAAGTTCTGTTTTAGCTCCTGTAATACTGCATAGTAATTATTTATATTTGTTCTAGGATTTGGGTGTGTTCCTTGAACTATAAATACTTTCCTTAAATTATTTCTATAATCATATTTCATTAATAAAAACACTTGATATAGAAGGATCTTATTAAATGAGTAATAAAGAATGACTGAACTATATAAATTTTTTTCTAGCAATTTATATCCAAAATCAAAGATATTTATATCCAAATGATATGGCTCAGGAGAGATGAAAGTACAAATTAGCGGAAAACAATCTCACATTTGCATGTTTAAATTCTTGACTTCATCCTCTTAGTCATTACCACAAATGTAAATTTGTAGCTGGTATCAGGGATAAATGGATTCCTTTAATGTTTACTCTGAAAATTATCATGTAGCTGACTGAAATTAGTAACAAATGTGTTAATGAAGCATGATAAGCATGTATCTCTTAATAGAACTCTTTGGTTTAATACTGGAATTACAGTATAAATAGAAGGATCTATCCTTTCATGAATATATCTGAAACTTTCTCACATGGCAGTTTTAGTTCTCTTGCTATTTCTACCATGTCTGCAGTGACTTCCCCCACTGAAGTCTTGAACCCTTCAACGTCATCCATGAGGGTTGGAATCAACTTCTAAACTCCTGTTCATGTTACTATTTTAGCCTCCTCAAATGTATCACAAATGTTCTTAATGGCATCTAGAACAGTGAATCTTTTCCAGAAGGTTTTCAATTGGCATAGCCCAGATCCATCAGAAGAATCACTGTCTACAGCAGCTATAGCCTTATGAAGACTTTCCCTTTCACTTGAACACTGGAGGCCATTGTAGGGTTATTAATTGGCCTAATTTCAATAATGTTCTATCTCAGAGAATAGAGAGGCCTGAGGACAGGGAGAGGGATGGGGAGTGGCCAGTCAGTGGAGCAGTCAGTTCACACACAACATTTACATAAGTTTGCCATCTCATATGTGCATGACTTGTGGCACCCCAAAACAATTACAATGGTAATATCAGAGATCACTGATCACAGGTCACCATAACAAATATAATAATAATGAAAAAGTTTGAAAATTACCAAAATGTGACACAGAGACATGAAGTGAGCATATACTGTTTAACAGATGGTGCCAATAGACTTGCTCAATGCAGAGTTGCTGCAAACATTCAATTTGTAAAAAATGCAATATATGCAAAGGGCAATAAAGCAAAGTACAATAAAGCGAAGTATGCCTGTGTTTTTATTCAGTTTCCCCATAGTGGATTATTTATAGAAAGAAAGTTCAATTTTGTTTCTATCACCTAAACAATAATACTTAAAAATTGAATAATCATGGTTAAAAACTTAGTAGAGAGATTTAACAATCTATTAGACACAGTTGAAGAAAGAATTAGTTAACCACCCAGAATAACCACCCAGAATAAAGTATAAATAGACAAAGAGATGGAAAATATAATCTAGAGGATTAGAGACATTGAGTCTACATTGAGAAATTTTAACATATTTATGTTCTTAAAAGAGGGATTATGGGCAGAGCCAATATTGCTGAGGATTTCCCAAACAGATATCCTGTATCAATCTATTGATAAGAAGACAACAAACCCCAGACAGGATAACTAAATACAAATCCAAGTATAAACACTGCAGGAAACCAAAGACTGAGAGAAAATTTCAAAAATAGTCCGAGGAAAAAGATACATTATGTTCAAAGTAATAGCTATTTGGGAGCAGATGTGACTCAAGCAGTTGAGCACCTGCCGCCCACATGGGAGGTCCCGGGTTCAGTTTCTGGGGCTGCCTAAAGAAAAAAACAGTCAATGAGCAGACAATGAGCAAAAAACAAGAAGCAGACAATGAGCAAAAACAACAAGCAAAAACAATGCGTAGACAATGAGTGCAGACAGTGAGCAGAAAAAACCAATGAACAAAAACAACAAGCAAAAACAATGAGCAAACAGACGAGGGAGCCATCTCAGGGCAGGGGGAAAATAATAGCTATTTGAATGACAGCTTATTTTAACAGAAAAAAATGGAAGCTAGAATTCAGTGGACTAATATGTTCAGTGCATTAAAAGTATAGCAGATTTTTCATCAATGGGAATTCAAAATGATATTCTTCAGGTAGAAGAAAAATTATTTCAAGTAGAGAATTGGAGATGCAAGAAAGAATGAAAATGAAAGGAAATATGTGGGTAATTCTAAAGGAATGTTGACTGTTTATAACAATGTCTTCTCGGGTTAAAATATATAACGAATAAAATATATGAATTTTTCATCATAGATAACTTCTGTATTCATGGATTATCCAAACACATGATTTCTGATCATGGCTTCTTTGTATAAACTGTTTCTGAAAAGTACTGTACATGTACAGAACATGTATCCATCCATCCACTGAAGTCTATTGGCAGATCATTGTAAATCAGACTTAGCATATTCACCATGTCCAAGAATATATTTAAATCTACAAATTGAGCTGACAATATGACTTGTACACCTACCTATTTTACTGTTGTGAAATTTATCTGTAAATTTGACCATACTCAGTTTCAAAAATTCCATTGCATGGCAATTATGGTCTCCAATATTATATGTTGTGGCCCCACTACCATGCAGGTATCCAGTCAGCACCAAGAGGTCCAGCAGCTATCACTGAGATAATTTCTAAGATAACTGTGCAAGGGGCAGGATAAGGCTGAGGGTAACCAGCTATGAGAATTAGGAGAGAAAGTGTGAGTAGAAAACAGGGTGTGATTCAAACATGGACTCTAAACTTTGGCATACCAACTCAATTTTCCACTGCCTTATGCTCTTAACCCATGAAAATCTACCTTCAATTACATAAACCCAAATTACGTTTAAGAAATACTGATTACCTATTGATAATCCAGTCGGGTTAAATACCTGATATACAGGGAAGAAAAGATCAAGTAAAACCATCATGAGGCTTGTGCTCTTCCCTTAAAAATACGCTAGAAGCCATTAGGAATTATAAGTAAGTGAAACCAAGGGCGGGAAGGTGGAGTGGTAAAGAACCATTAATTTAGATGGCCATGATTTCTATTCTCTCCATTGATCTTTACATTTAAATGATGGAGCCACAATTCTTCCCCTAGTAGGTACATAAAAGCAAGTCATCAGCCATAGCACACATCTTCAACAATTACTCTGTAACTCTATGGATTTCCTTTTAAACTGCTTATCTCTTCCCTAAACTTTCTTTTTTTGTTTCATTTTGGATTCTAGTTTTGACATTTTCCCTTATTTAACTGGTTTATGATCTTCTAGAAAAGGCTTATGATCATATTTGCAGATCTCTGCACCCTTCTCTGGTTTTCCCTCAAAATGAATTATGTAGCTCAAGTGGTTGAGTGCTTATTTCCCATGTATGAAGTCTCTGGTTTGATCCCCAGTACCTCCTAAAAAAAGACAGATGAAAGAACATACTCTCACTGGGGAGCACCTGCTTCCCATGTACTGCGTTCAATCCCTCGTACCTTCTTAAAAAAAAAAAGAATCTACACTAGGGGTTCTTAACCAGGGTCCCTGGACCCCCAAGGGGTCCTTGGAAAGATTTCAGGGGGTCCATGAGCTTGAATTGAGAAAAAAAATCAACTTACTATCTTTATTTTCTCTGACCTCTAACTGAAATCTAGCATTTCCTTCACTTATGAATGTATACAATAAATTACAGTAGTATTCATTGCACATCACATCACAATTGTTGCAAATCTCGAAAAATTGCTTATGCTCATCCATACCTAGAAATTATGGTAGTTGTTAGATACGATGCTTGTTGAGGGTCATAAAACTATCTGCTGCACATTCTGAGAAGGGGTCCATGGTTTTCACCTGACTGGCAAAGGGATCTGTGGAACAAAAAAGGTTAAGAACCTCTGATCTGTACGGAAGCCCCTGTCTCATGATTTATACAGGGAAGTCCTCAACCTCTCTTTTGTGAGTTGGAGATTCAAAAAAGCTGGTATTTGGATTCAAAGAAGCCTTAGTGCAAAAAGAAATTGCAAATCAGTACAAGTTATCCTTTCTTATATTTGCATGTTAATCAAATGGAATTCAGCCTTTCAATCATCATTACTCATAAAGCAAAGCTGTTTGATAAGAACAAAAAACTTATATGTGGATACTAATGTTTGTGCCCACAACATGTCAGAGGGATTTCTAGAGGAAAACTATCCAATCAAGCATAATATATGTGGCACAGTGTGGGAGATATGGAGATATGAAGCACACTACCAACTTTATCTTTAGAGATTAGGATTTTTCTCTTTTCAGATATTTCAGTTGAATTGAGGAATATGTTCCTGATATAGAATTAGGAGAATTTATGACATGAAATTTTTGGAATATTTTGATTGTACCCGTAAACTGCATTAGCTGGCTAAAGCATCAGAAGATTTCTTTGTGTGACTTTCTCCTTACATATTTATCTCCAGAATTTGTTGGTTTTGTTGAATCTATGTATTTTTTTATTTTTATCTTTTATATATACTCAAGCTTATACCACTTCTGTATTCCAATGTCAAACTTGAAAACCCTCCACTATTTTCTTTGGACATGGGTCAGTCATTCAAATCTCTTGTTTTCCAATTTTTGAATATTTGTTAGTACACATATCAATATATTTGGTCTGATCCCATCCTTAGCATCCATTCCCTTTCATATTCCTAGGTATGTGTTGATATAATATTTGACAAATCTTACAATCCTTTTGGTGTGCATATTATCTTTTCACACATAACACCTTGTGCTTTACCATTTGGGGCTTGCTGAGAGTAGAGTATGATTATTGGTTGAAAAAATAAGAGATGGTAGGGATTCCTCTGCAAGGCTATTACCTCAGGAGAGGTCACTACAGGTTCTTGAGGCTTCTTCTGGCATTTAGGGGTTCAAGGTCCCCACATTCTTTGGAATCTGCCCATATATCCCTGTGAAGTTAGGTTACAGACTATAAGATCACCTCACTTCTGATATCAGTTGCAAATTCAGGGGTCCCCATGACAATTTTCAGGTTTTATAATTTACTAGGAAGACTCACAGAACTCACTGAAAGCTATTATAATCATAGTTATGATTTATTACAGTGAAAGGATACAGATTAAAATCAGCCAAGGGAAGAGATACATGGGGCAATGTTCAAGAACATTCCATGCATGCAGCTTCCAGTTGTCCTGTCCCAGTGTAGTCACGGACAGTGCTAACTTTCCCAGAAACAATGTCTGACAATATGCATGGAGCAATGCTAACCAGGGAAGCTCACTCAAGCTTTGATGTCCAGAGTTTATGTTAGAGTTTAGCCACATAGAACTGACTGGCCACCCACACAGCTGACCTCAGTAGGCAGCCCCCTGAATTTCAAGTTGATGGTACCTGACCCAAAGCCTCCACCCTAAATTATATGGTTAGACTATCTGATGTGGCCCAAAGCTCCCAGGTAAAAAAAAGACATTTTTATCAAGGAGGACATTCCAAGGGTTTAGAGATTATCTTCCAGGAGCCAAGAGCAAAGGCCATACCTCTCTTGGGCAAATTTTTACTACACAGTCCCCATCCCAATTTCCCAGCTCTCTCACTTTTTCAATCAATGCCCTGCCTTTAACATGGGAGATGTTTGAGGTTGTGAATTTAATTCTCAACGTGATTCTTCTACTTTAGGGTTTGACTGGTGTCTGGTTTTCAGAAATTTCAATCCCTTTTCCACAGGGGATAAGGTTTCTTTTACCTGGACCTTACATTGGAAATTTAAAGCATTGAAATCACCATTTTCTTTCCCCCAAATTTCCAGAAAACTTAGAAGCAACTCACCAACCCCATTATACTTTTTATTTTCGCTAGAATGTTCTGTGGCAGCAACTACTTGGTTTCCTAAAGCCTGACTTGTATAGGCACTTGATTACAGATGTTGACAGGTGATAATTTAAGTAACTGTTTTATCATTGCATGCCATGGATACAAGTGTCCCATTTACCACTGGAAACATGTCATGATTGCATTTAAGTCGAAGCATATGAGAGAACTAATTCTAGATAACTCATATCCAATTCAGAGAACATATCTCAAAGGTTTGGTTTCCTGTAACTATTTCCAGTTTTAATGATCTGTATCAGGGTTTAATCAGGGAAGCATAATCACAGTGATTAACATGGAATAAGGAGTTTATGATACTGATTAGCCCTCACACAATTATGAAGAGTCTATCATGGAAAGCTTTGCCTTTGCCACTGGTTGTGGGCCAGAAGGCACAGTAGGTCACAGTGTTGACCTCAGGAAGAAAGTCTGGATGTAAAGCAGAGGAGAACCAGGATAAATCAGAGCCAGCAATGACATACTGTATACCTTGAGGAAAAACCATAATCTTTGTCTATTTCTTACAAACTCTAACATCAATGATGCAGGTGACATGCAGAAGAAGCTGGTGCCCTTTGCCATAGGGCTTCACAGTCTTCCAGCCAAGAACATCAAGAAGCTGAAGTAGACAGTCTACTTGGAACTAAGGAAGTGGCCAGTCCAACTGCTGCTCCATGCCAGCAGAGTCAACCAGGAAATCAGTGATAATGTGCTGAAGCTACAGCACTTGAGTGTCCCTACACAGACCTTGTGAGTATAGGGCTATAGTTTCAGACCTGCCTTTCAAATCATGTGCAATTTTTTCTTCTGTAAATGCTAATCTGGAATCATACAAAGAAGGCAATTCTGGGAAACATAGTTCCAGCTTAACAAATCAGACACAGTACAGAACCTCCTGCCTCATCACCTAGTTTTCTTCTAAGTGGCTTTTCGTTTTAACTTTCAGTGTTATCATCTAGATACTCTGTCAGTTTTTGTGTTGAGATTAGGGAAGATCCAAACTCTATGTTGTCACTGCTACTGCCATCTTCCCAGAATGCCCCAAAGCTCCACTTTTCAAAGGTCAGGTTTTGCCATCAATAGGTTATGACCGTGTCTGAGGGACCAAGATCAAGCGATGAAACTTAACCACTAGAGGGAAGGTAGACCTGCTTATGATCGTAGGAGTTTTCTGGTCGATGGGAATACTTTTCAATGTATTTTGATCATGGTGTCCTTAACACTGAAATAGTTGGGCATCCCACAATTTTCTACTTATAAGATCTAACCTTGAGATTGGTTTTGGCTATTGCAGCTCTGCAGCTCTAGGGAATAATTTTTTAAAAAGCACACTTCCAGAAAGTTCTGCTTTTTTCTGTCTTTAATCTAGTTGGAAAAGTTCAGGATACAAACCTGAGCCAAACTGTACCCCTATCCACAGAAAGTGGTTCCAGTAATGAATAATGCAAACGAATGTCAAATTATAATATATAATACATTTTTACATACTTGTCATTCTTATGTCACACTTGAGCCTTACATAAATCTAGAGCCATAGATCAATTTGCTTATTATTTTATTTTCTTAGATTAGGAATTTCTTTTTAATACTAGTGAGACCAAGCAACCCTCTGCACACTCATACCACTGCTATTGCTGCTACTGCTATTGCTACCTTTTCTACAATTGCTACTCATTCTTGATTATAGTCTGTTTCCATACAAAATATATTTCCTTTAATTTAAGTCTTATTTTAGATTCTGCAATAGAATCATACTTTTTTCCCTGTCAGATAGGTCCTATGGATGATTGTTTACATTTATTCAGAAGCATTTTATGTTTCTTTTGTCATTTTATATTTGTTTCTTTTATTTTGTGGAAACCATTCCAATGTATCAATATAATAGAATTCCCCACATCATTAAAAGAGATGTTGAACAGCATTTCCTAAAGCTTTGAAGATCACTGGTTCATTAGGGGTTTAATTGTTATTACAAGGAGATAGTTCTCAATTTTCAAGTAATTTTAGGTAATGTTGGTTTAAGCAAAATTAATCAGATTTCTTTAGTCCAGGCTTTCTGTGTATTTTGTTAACATGCAAAAGGAAGTGCTGTAAGTGAGGTTTCCTGCCTACATATCTCTTGTAATATGTAAGCACTAATCCAGAGAATATTGACCAATTACTGTAATTATCAAAATAAAAAATTATTCTGATAAAATGTAATATATTTCTTTTAAACTTTAATTATTGAGGTTCATTTTTGCCAAGTTTTCCCAATTTATGAATTATTTGCAACTATCTAATTTCTCTTGTCCTGCATACAGATGATTTATTGGTGCTTTTTATTTTTTCTTTTATGGTGCTTATTGTGATTGTGATGCTGAATTTCCATCTCTCATATCAACTCCAATTTTAATTCTGCAGATGGCTCTTACAAGCTCCTAGATGGGGATGTTCATGTTTTCTTAATGTGCATTTTAGGGTAGGGCAGAAGGTGAAACAATGAAAGAGAATCTTTCTCCATTTGCATCTAAGCAAACTAAATTTCATCCTTTCACCCATATCAGAACATGGAAAATTGCAGCAGGCATTACTATCAAAGAAGAAATGACCCACATTTGTTGGCAAGGAAATCACAAACTAAGACATTTTAAAGAAATTGAAATGGTTTTCACATTGTTGGCTGAAGCCCAGTGTGATAGCAGAAGCTGGTGTTTCTTGAAATGGAATGAAAGACACAATAAAAACAAAAAAGTACCACAGAAATGTTAGTTTTAACCCACCAGTTCATCAACAGTGATATTTGAGATGGTGATTTTTCACTCAGAAGAAACGTCAAGCACAAAGAAAAAGATCTTTTTGGTTGTCTTAACTATGGAATCCATAACAGATATTTGGGGAAATGGATTCATTGGAATAATGAACTGTACCATTATTGGGTAAAAAATAGGAAAGTCAACTTCATTAACCTCATCCTCACCAGCTTATCCATATCCAGAATGTATTTCTTGAGCATAATACTAATTGATTCATTTTTACTGGTGCTCTCTTCAGACTCAAGTTACCTTGGTCAAGTTGGAAAAATTAATATTTTCTTTGGATAGTGACCAAACACTTAAGTGTCTGGTTTGACACGTGCCTCAACGCATTATATTTCCTGAGGAGAGCCACTTTTTACGATTCTCTTTTTCTTTGGCTGAAGGGGAGAATTGACAGGGCAGTTATCATCATTTTTCCTGGGATTCTTACTCTTTTTCGTTATTAGCAGCCCAGGAATAGACAGCATGATCCCTGGCGTTTTAAATCTAGAAAGGAGCAAGGCTTGCATGCTCAAAATGTATGAACATCAAAACATTCTTTTCTTAGTTTTCATCAATGTTGAGATCACCATCCCCATAATTATTTCCACAGCATCATTTCTCTCTTTGGAGAAATATCAAAAGAATAAATTTCATTCCCACAGAGTCCCAAGATCCCAGCACTGAAACTCATGTAAAAACCATTGGAATGATGTGTTTTCTTTTCTCTTTTTGATTTATCTGTTTCAATGCTTATAAATAGTTTGCAGCCATTTATTGTCCCCTAACAAGCTATTGACATTTGAAAAAGTAATAACATCTGCCTATCCTTTAGGATATTCATTTATCCTAATTTTGGGAAACAGCAAGCTGCTCGTAGGGTTTTGGGACAGCAGAAGTACTTTCTAAGAGGAAGGAAAACTTAAACTCAATAAAAAGTCAATAGAGAAAGATAAGTTTGTTAAGAAAATTTGGGGGAATTTTAATACTCTTCCCATCTTCTTTCACTGGACTTTCTTGGATTTTAAAACATATTCTTGG
>JAQZBX010055247.1:0-18465 GCA_029593785.1 Cabassous unicinctus | reverse complement strand
AGAAAAATGAGGAAGGATTGAGTGGCACCATGTATTATAATCTGTCATTTTCAGATCAGGAATTCTACAGTTCAAATAATCCAATTTATTTGACAATTAATTTGCAAGTAAAATGGGAGTTAGGGAAGAAACAGAGATTAGAATATACTTGAGCATGGAAATATAAGTTGCATTTAGTTCCTATTGCATATTTCTTAGAGTCCACAGCTATGAATTGCTTCTCTGGATGAAACAAATTATATAGATTAGATTTAATGACTCATGCATCATCCACCAACATTTGATGTTTATAATAAATAAAGACAACAATGCAGTAAAAAAATAAAAATAAAAACCTCAGAAACAACACAATTTTAGAAACTTTTCCTTCAAGTTGTAAGACTTTCACAGATCATTTTAATATAAATGAACAATGATGAGAGGGTGTATACAAATTCATGTGCTCATTATTTATTTTAAAATAACAAAAATAATAAACAATAAAATAAAATAATAGCAAAAAATTATGGATTGCTTACTTCATGCCAGAATGTCTTCTAAGTGCATTATATATTTTCATGCATTTAGTCCTAAAAAATTAAAACCTCTATAAGGTGAAAAATATTTTTAAAAAAATTTTCCTCTTAGGAAAAAACATGCTATAATTTTGTCACATTTTTTTTTCTTGGAAGTGTATGCTAAGATACTATTTCTCCAACTCTCCCATTGATGCTGTGAACTGCTATATATGTTTTAATTAATTCTGTTCTTTAAACCAGACTCTAAAAATTCATTTTGGGAGAGGGATAATCATATTGGATACACCTAATAAACTGAGAATTCTTCCTTAAAGTACATGCATTCAAACTAGATTGCATTAATCAATATATCCCAGTGACCACCAACAGATAGAGTGAGCTTGATTGAACATTGCTCTTATCTGGTAAAGTGAAATAGTCTGACAAATAGCCAGTTCAAAAATGTTCTTCAATCTATTGAAATCTTCA
The DNA here is from genome assembly GCA_029593785.1 of Cabassous unicinctus. Taxonomy (NCBI): domain Eukaryota; kingdom Metazoa; phylum Chordata; class Mammalia; order Cingulata; family Chlamyphoridae; genus Cabassous; species Cabassous unicinctus. Next base: position 17,479 of record JAQZBX010055247.1, on the reverse strand, counting down.
AGTCTTAGGGCCAAAAATTGGTCAAAAAATCTATGGAAATTAGAAAAATAAATATTTAATTACCAGGGCATGATATGACTCTCATAAGGAGAGTTCAGTTAAAGTGATTAGCAACTGGTAAAAAATGAGTTTTCACAGGACAGTTAGGGCGCCCCAGGGAACTCAAATATAGGGGAATATGAACTATTTTTCTGAATTTTCTCCATAAATCTTTCCAGGAATTCACATTAAAGAATGGGGAAGTCTAAGAAAACCTCCCCTCAGGAGTCTGGACTAACAGAAGGGATCAACAGCCACTGGAGGTGTGTCCCACTCAGAAAACAATAGCTTGATTGCAGGGGGGTTGGAAAACAAACACTGTCACTGTTCAGGCACTGATGAAAACTCATTAATTGAGAGAAAACAACAAGAAAGAAGAAAACTTTCTGGGGAAGGGGCACAAATAGATGTTTAGCTCAGAATATTAGTTGGGAGTAGTCAGAGATTACTGAAATGACCTCCCTCCTCTCACCCAGGAATTGATTCTTCTCAAAGGCTAAGGGTTATGAGATTATCAGAGAACATCAACTCCCCAGTCAGAGCCTTTCACCTCCTGACTAACACGCTTTAGTAAAAAATTGTGGCAGACACTCTCTGATTCACAGAAATAAAGACAAGTCAAAGTTGAAGTTGAAACAGACATTGATAAAAACCACTCTGCCAAACCAAGAGGAATTTGACACACGTGGCTTTGAGGGTAGCCATAATAATAAAGAACCTCAAATCCAGTTTATAATCTGATCAGATTAACTCCACATCCTACACTTTGTAAAAGAAGCAAATCCATTCTGATTACCAGGCATATGACTATTTACCTTGGTCTCTACCCAAGATTCCCACTCTTCAATGATAAAAATTTTGAAGCATACAAGAGGTCCATTGGCTCCATCCCTCACACTGAGGACCCCACAACAGTTTTTGCATCTCATGGAGGCCACTTTTTTACTCTCATGCATTAAAGTGTAAGAACTTGGAACTGATGGACCAACAGTGGCAAATGAGTAGAAGGTGATCACCCAAGTGTGGAACCCTAAACCTGATCCCACAATGAGCCAGGCTGAAACCATAAATTATGGGCTGTCTTGAGTTTGGTTCAACATTAGTGTTTTGAGATTCCTCTTTTTTATTGAGCCAGCTATCATTGGAGAATAATTGTGGTTGTGTAGAGTTTGGTTGGGTGTGGATGTCAGAGTATTTAGACATCTAGGGATGGGCATTTCATTAATTTCCAGGATGAAAGCTCTTGACTTCTGATAATATGATTGAATTAGAATGAGTCTGTGGTTATCATATGTAAACAATTTTCTTGGGGGTATTTGTGTGCAGAGGAAGAGAGAATGCAGGTATACAGCCTTAAGAGATTCTGCACAACAGATTCCAAACATGTTTCTACCAATTTAAGCTCCACTATCCTTGAATGAATGATCTTATCACCCCATAGCTTGTCAAAATATGGTTTTGCTGTTTTCAATTGTAGCTAAGCTGATCTCTTCATATTTTAATTGATCAATTGGTTTTGATCTTTTATGTAGTATCTTTTCAAGTTTTTAAAACCGATTTTCTAGTTCATTTTTAGTATTATTTTTTCTTTTGTCAGAATTATATATGGTCTGGTTTGATGTCCTTTACTGACATATGTAATATACGTAACAGCTTCCACTGTGTGGTTTTCTACACCCTCTCTCTTAATGTTGTATCTTTAATATATCTTAAACTACTCTCATTTCTAATGTATCTGAATGTGATGCACATCACAACTTTTCCTTGTAGGTGCCATTTTACTTTATTGAAAGGATATGTTGTCTATTCATTGATGTTAAAGCTCTTCTTCTATAATTTTAAATGAAAACATTTTGTTTACAATTAGAACTTAAATATAGAACACAAGGAATTAAGAAGAGGTTGATACCAACCAGTGACTGGATGACTTAATTGGAAAATAGGTCAACAGTAATTATCCTAAAAAAAAGCACTGGGTCCACAACAATGGAAAATTTAGCAAAAATTTTAAGAGAAAAGTGATAAGAAATTAAAATCAAGAAGAGAAAATGTATGGAATAATTATGATAGAAGTGAAAATACTCAAGAATATTCCAATTTGATGAAAACATCAACCCACAAATACAGGACACTCAATGATTCCTCAAAAAAGTCAATATTTAGAAAACTATAATGCCTATAGCATCACTTAAAAACCAAAGATATTGAGAAAATATTAATAGGTCTCAGAGACCAAAGATGCAAAACTATTATAACTGCTGATGTCACAGAATAAATAAAATAAGCTAGAATTCAAATTGGTGCCATTTCAAAAGCATGTAAGAATATCTCCTTACAAACCAGAATTACATACTCAACAGAATATTGCCCCAGAATAAATTTTACTTCTGAAAATCTTAAACAGAAACGCTTTCTTGTTAGATGTCTTACACTAAAAATAAAATACTATTCTGAGTGATTTGGGCAAATGCAAATGATCCCAGATTGATAACTGGAAATGCAGGAAAGATTAAGGCTCCCAGAAAGGTTAATATAAGTGAATATTGTTCTATGAAACATTAATAAAACTATCTTATGGATATTATCACATTGTGGACTAAAAATGAATGACAACAATAATAGAAAAGTCAGGAAGAGCTGAAACAGGATTAATAGTGTTCCAAGATACTAACTTTTGTGGAAGGTCATAAAAGTAAATATATGTATTAAGTTGTAACAAATGAAGGATGCATGATTTAATCATTAATGTAACTGCGTGCAGCTTTTCATTATTTGTCAAAATAGTTTACAGAGGCAACAATGGAATAATATAAGAATATTTCTTTTGAACTCGGCCATGCAAAGGACATAAATGAGTATTAAATAGTTAGATAAAAAACTACAGATTAAAGTTTAGGAGTGACTCAAATCCCTTCTAAAAGAACAGGATGTTTCCTCTAGATTACAGGTTGATTAGGTAATAGACTCTCTTATCCCATAAAAGCATACCAGAGGGGGGTGTCAGTGCATTTCCCCATAGAATCAGGCTTTTTACATCTCAGGACTGCAATGGAGACAGTTAACTCTGAGAACATGGGGGATCCTGCCCCACCAGGTTTTCCAGACCAGACTTTCCTGGTGAGTACTGAATCCATATGGCAGTGAGGGGGTCCATGTATATTTATTTCCATGTGTAACATTTAGTTTAACATATAGATGTTCTTTAAATGAGTCACTAGCTTATAGAATATTTGTCAAATAATATTGAAGGTATTTGTACATTTTTGTATATGAAACATTCTCAGTTATCTGGGTAAGTTTTTTTTTTTTTTACTATCTTCATTTATATCAATGAGAAGCAGTATTTAGCTCTGCATAGTTCAAATAATTCTTTTTCTGTAGAAATTATATATTTTTACCCAGTATGCTTTAAGCATATCTTGTTCTATTTTTACTCAAATATCATATCACCAGTGATAGTCAAATTGTTAATTGTAGTTAATTTCTCTCTCTTTCTCTTCAACTATATATATCTCTTCCATCTGTGTCTCTTTCACTCTATTTCTCTCTCTCTCTGGCTTATTCACAGTATTTATTTCTACAGGAAAATATGTTGTAAATGCATTGCTCTCTTTATTATTTCTTTCTTCTCACCATGATTTAAGGAAAACTGGAGCACTGAATCATTAGTTATTTTTATGTCACAGAATTTAGATCAGAGGTTAACAAATAGTTGATGCAAAAATTGACAAGCAAAAAATTTCCCTCCAAACTGGGACATCTTGGGAAATGAAAGTGATAAGAGTCATTGTTCATATAATCGTAATAAAATGGAATGCACATTCTGTTTTTTTATTAATATCTGCTGAAGACAGAATTGAAAGGGTTAAAAAAGAAAGATGAATGGATTAGGTTTGCATTTTAAGCGGTTTACTGTATCTAGAGATTTGTGATTTGAGTATGGGTAGAAAGGATTTGTAAACTGAGAGGATCTAATTTATCACACTACACAATACAAAATAGATTATTATATAATTGTTAAGTGGATTGATTTTAAATATTTTAGAAACTACATTTTTATAGTTTGAGTATTTTATTACAATAAATCTGAGCCCTTTTTATGTGCAAAGTAATACGTGAAAACTGCTCTGTAAAGCATCTGGAAAAGCAACTATATTCTTTCTTCATGGTACATCTGATATAATAAGAAATACAAAATAAAAGACATATATAAGTAAAAATTTAAAAATATTAAAACTAAGGGGAAAATTAAGTTGTGGAACTTAAGTTACATGATCAGGAACAATGAAAATGTGGTACTGATATTTAGTATGTGACCTGAATGGTACTCCAATATTATTCAAAATTATCAACTATATAAGTGGGTTGGGAAGGTATATAATAATCAAGTGAGAGAAGACTGAAGTGGCAGGGTGTTCAGATAGACATCAGAGTTTAGAAAGTATATTAGCACCAGAAAAATGGGTTTTTGAACTCTGAGGATGGAAAGAAATTTTGGTATAAGATGGTTAGTTCAATATGTGACTTTGTCAGTGTGAATTGATTCATCAACATGATTTCTAATGTGGCTGGTGGGTGGGTAGGTGGATTATAATGGGTCTGGAGATGAAAGTCAGACATGGGCTGATCTTGAGGGCATTTTTATTTCCTTAGTGATATTTGACAAAAGGGGAATGGATGATATTGCCTAGAGGATGATGTAAGTAGGGAACAAATGTGAGAGAAGGAGGAAATTCTTAGAATCATCACTCCTAGGATGGTCATAAAAAGGAGTCAGTGAAGTGGCTTGCTGATGTGTCCTAGTCATGAGCAGGGCACAGAAGTGCTAACAGATCCCAGAGAAGAAGTCCAAAAACAAAGTAGTGTTTGTTAAATACTGCTGTGGGTTACATCAGATGAATAATGTGGTGCCTCCACTGTACTTACAAAAGAGTTGACTTGTAAATTAAGTAAGGGAAGCTCCCATAGAATGGGGATGTGGCACATGGTTGGGATGGTGTGGATATAGAGACATTTGAATGTATATAACTATTTTACCATGATTCACTGGCAAAGGCAGGGGGGAAATGGCATGGATGGAGAGGGTCCCATGAATGCTGGATGAGGGATTGGTGGAATTACCAGATGGGAGAGATTTATGCATACATAAATCCTAAGAGAAGGAACTAGTAGAGAAGTGATTGAAAGTACAGTGGATATATGTGAATATTGGAGGCATAATATTATTTAAATGGAAGTTTTAGATGATACCGGTAATATTTTGTGGTAAGAAGAGAAAGAGAAATTTCCTTATAGGGAAAATGGTAAAATTGGTGATCTAGTGAAAAACTTCTTCACTGGTAGTTTTCAATTTTGCTGTGAAATATGAGGTTGATATGGAGAAAATAGAGATTTATGGTCGTCAAGGAAATGGAGAAATTTTAAACATTTGGGGAAGAGTTAGAGAATGAATATAGCAGACACAGATTTCCTTTTGGTTACTCTTGATTCTCTATTTATCCTGGAAAGTCTACGCTATTCAAGGGCTTTGACTTAGCTGTTGATCCTCCATCCAGTTGTAAATATGGTATGGAAGATTTGGGGTGATACAAAGTAGGTGATTTACAGGACAAATAAGACAAAGTAAGGAATTTGGGAGCATAATCAGACTATTTTGCACAGATTAGCCATTACATACAGCATTAATAGGGAGAAGTAAGAGCTGGAAAAAAAGAAAGAAGAGTGAGAGGTAAGGAGGTTTTGGAAAGAGTAGCTAGTTTGCTTGAAGACTTATTATTTTTAGTGGAGTTCAAACAACCTCCCCCGAAAACCCTGAAAATATGGAATTTTGTGGTGAACATGTGGTGTTTCTTAGTTATGTATTTGTGATAAAGAGAATTTTGGGGTGGAGCAAGATTTTGCTGTGAAAATGATCATCTAACAGTGGAATATTTCATGAATTCTTTGGAGAAGATACACTGAAGGGACTATGAAAATTTGATGACCGAAGATAAAAAAAAATAAAAAGACTGTCATGAAAAATTTCAGTTCATGAAATAAAAAGAAAGCTTTCATCCTGTCCATATTATAGTGGGTTAGGGGATACCAGAACATGTGTAGTTGATGGTGGCAGAAATAGAAAGAGATTATTGTCCTTAAAAGATGATGATGGAGGAGAAAATGGTCTGGATTTGGCACTGGGAGTTGACATAGAATTTTGGTTCTTGATGCACCTCTGTTTGATTTTATCCATTATCTGGTGCTCAATGTGTGGTGCCTGTACCAGCAGCAGGAGTATCACTGGAGCTTAGAAGTTCAATCTTTTGGATTTCACCCCAAACTTACTGCATCAGAATCTCTCAAATGGGAGCCTGCAATCTAACCTTTGTAAATTCTATTCATGATTATGATGCACAGTATCATATGAAAAACATTTCTCCAGTCAGAGTGAAAATGGTAGAGCCAACTGAGCTAAGAGAAGTCACCATTCTGTGTAGTCTTTTTTGAACATTTTGTTCTAATTTGCATTTTATTTTCTTTTTAAAGGGGAATCCCAAAAGAAATATGATGCTCCAGAGTTCAAGGAAGAAACAACATCATGTAAATGAGGCCAAGCAAAAACCTGGCTTAAGTTCTGCACTCCCTGTAAGAATAACCAGCTGCATATTCCCAAAGCCTGTTACTAAAAGTACTTCACATCCTGGAAATGTGGTCAGGCACAGGCAATCAGAGGAGAACTTGGACAAGCCACAGCAGGTATCTTTGTTTAGGAGACTAGAGGGACTCCAGGCCTGCAGCAGTACAGGAGTAACTTTAAGAAACCTGGATTTTCCAAATGTCTTACCAATAATTGCACCAGGTAGTCTAGCTGAGCACATGCACCATGCTGTTGCCAGAGATGTTCATACTAGGCCTGAGACCACCCCTGGAATTTCTGAAGATTGTGTAAAACCAGGTCGTCATGGTCTCTCAGAGCCCTTCAGCAGACAACAGGTAACTTACAATGATGTCAGGAAACAGTTATGGAAAGTGAAGAGAGCAAGGGAGAGACTGGCTAAGTCTTTAAAGGCAGAGAGCCTGGCAAGGGAGGCAGAGCAAATGAAAGGCCCAGAAGAAAATCCTGAAAAGTCGGTGAAAAAAAATGGTAGTTATGAAGAAACCGAGATTGACACATGGAAAGAAGTTCAACATGAAACAGACTTTAGCATACCTGTGTAATGACCATCATGTTTACTTGCTCTGAACTATGAGCTTCATGTTATACACAAACTGTTGTTTATTAAAGCCTTTCAGGGATACAAAATGTCAAGAGTAGTTTGATTTGAGAGTTTGAGTTTGGGATTTATGTGGTGAGATAAGATGTCTTTAATTTTCATCATACACCATAATTTAAAATTTTTTATTTACTATGATATTAATTCATTTTTTAAATTTTAAAAACTTATTAAAATTTACAAAAGTAATCCATGCACATGGTGAGAAAATATATAGACAATTTGTAAGGAAAGGTTATATATAGTCAGTTCATTCATTCTCATTTTTGAGGTAAATAATATTAACAGATTAGTCTGTAAATGGTCACATCTTTCTTCATATGCATACATGTATATGTACATTGGATTTTTTCTAAATTTTCAAAATTTGATTATGCCACAACTATTAATGCTTTTATCAGCTTAAAGAGAAATTCTGCACTCATTAAGCAATGACTCCTTCTTCCACTACTCCCCAGCACTAGGTAATATAGTATCTGTTTCTATGAAATTTTCTTCTAGGTATTTCATATAAATAAATAAAGTATTTGTCTTTCTGAGTCTGCTTTCTTTCACTCAACATGTTGTCTTCAAGTTTCATCCATGTTGCAGTCCTTTTACAGTTGAATGATATTCCATTGAGGGTATATAACCTTTTGTTTATCCATCCATTGATGGACATATGCTGCTTCTACCTTTTGGCAATATTATGTAAAGCCAATATGAACACTGGTGTGCAAAAGGCTGCTCAAGTCCCTCCTTTCAATTTGTTAGAGTAAATACTAATATATGGGATTGCTGGTCATAAGGTCATTCTATTGTCAACTTTCAGGGGAAATTATAAACTGATTTCTATAATAATTGCACCACTTTATAATGCCACCAATAATGTAGAAGCTTTCCCATTTCCTTGTGTAGTGGAATGAAATATATTCCCAACTTAAGACATGTTCTTGGTCTTGTTCCACTTTCTAGTGGGTGCAGGCCTATTTTAAATAGGATCTCTTGAAGATGTCTCTTCAGGCAAGTGGCACAACTGAATCAGATTGGGCTTTATTCTGGAATAGTGCAGTCCTTGATAAGCTTTATTTAATTTAGGCATGGAGAGAGCAAGCCAAGGGGAGAGAAAGAAGAAGACAACATATGACAGAAAAGTCAAGAATCAAGGATGACCAACAGTCAGAACTTGATGCCACAGTGTTTTGGGTCAAAGCATCACTTTGTTGATGCCTCATTTTTTAACTTCACCTTGCCTCAAACACATGCTCCACTATTTTATCCATTGATTAAGCCAACTCTGTGTGCATTTTGTTTTAAAAACCAGGAAACTAGGACAGTTCACTGCATTATACAAACACTTAGTTTTTCAGATTTTAAAAAATTAATTAATAGTCATGTTAGTGTGAAGTAGTATATCCCTATGAATGGCATTTCCCATTAACCAATTATGTTGAGCATATTTTCATCTTTGGATAAATTCCTGTTCTTTAATGTTAGTTTATTAATGTATCATTATTTGATATTATATTAATTAAATCTTATATAATATTATTTTTATGTTTGGTTTTACATCCAATTCTAACCATTTTCCTTCTCTTTTAATTGTATCATGTCAATTCAGACTTAGAATATTTTTATATAATAAATATTATATAAAGTAGTTATATAATATTTCCAAAAGACTGCCTTTGGAAATTTTTGTTCTTCATTTCTTTAAGGAGTATAGAAGAAAATGGAAAGTACTTGTCTTTCAATCCCTTCTTTTAACTCTTTTTGATGAGAAAAATATTTTAAGCAATTTCTTATGAATTACAAGGAGATGCAAGCAATTATAAGTGATCAGTAAATTTTGGCTTTTATGACAATAAATAAATCGATCCTTCTGCATCCCAAGGCTAAATGCATTATATACAGCTGCATTTGAAAGATCTGACAGTTTTTATCATTTCGGCATATTCCATTGCCAATCATTCAAGAATCTATATTTCTTTTAAGTGTGGGGTTCTACTTATTGCTGGGGAAATGAAGGTAACAGAATTTGAAGTGGGTTTCTTCTTGTCTTGGTTTTGACTGAGAGTCCACAGGCCAAAGAGAATACAGGAGGATTTGTGCATCCCCACATCATAAAGTGAATGGCCAAGCACCCATACTGGACATGGATCATGATTGTCAATTGCAGTTTCAATCAGCATTTGGAGAAAACATAAAGGACACCTTAGGAAATAGTTGTCAGTTGAAATGAATGCACTTTCCCCTTTAGTAAAGCAATGATGTTCTGAAGCCATATGGACCCCAGAAATTAAAATGTTCTTAAAGCTAATCCATACCCCATGCATGTAAAACTATTGTGGATAGGAAATTTTGATTGGGTTACATCAGTTAAAGGCATTTTGATTAGGTTGCTTCATTAAGAGGTGGCTGAGGATGGGTCTTAATCCTCTTACTGGTGTCTTTTACAGATAATGAAATTCAGACAAAGGGAAAAAAATGCCATGGAGGCCAGAAAATGGAAGCCAGAAGCTAAAAGCAATGAAATGCCTTGCCATGTGCCAGAGGAGTCTGGGATTGCTGGAAGCTGAAATTCTGGGAGAAATCCTGAAATCCTGATTAAGCCTTGATTTGGATGTTTCTATGGCCTCAGTCCTATAAGCTTGTAAGATAATAAATACCCATTGTAAAAGCCAACCCTTTTGTAGTATATTGACTTTGGAAGCTTTAGCAAAATAAAACACAAGCCAACTGAAAACTATTTCAAGGGGATAATCTAGAGAGCTTGCCTCTGATCCCAGGAGACTGGAGAACATACATCCTGGTGTTTGAATCTTAACAAGGAGAAGCCTGAAAGAAAGGGATTGATGCAGAAGATGCCTTTGCCTAATAGCAGAATAAGGAGGATTGCAGTGACATTAAGCCACAAGGATGCATGTTATTAGGGAATGAGATGTGGATCCACAAAGGGAATCTAGACTGGAACCACATTTAAAGGAATCCCACTGAAGAAATGGGTGACAGGAGCCTGAGAAGCTTAGAGACTGAGGGGAGGAATTTTAGTGGGTCAACTGGAGAAGTGGTTTTGGGCTATCAGAAGATGCCCCCAAGATCTCCACAGTAGGAATAAGAGAAGCAACCATTAGCCAAGTATCTGATACATACAGAGGACCAATGCCAGGTGACAGCAGCATTAATCACCTGAGATGATGCCCTTCTTTCTACCCTGGAGAAGTCTGCAACAACAGCTGACTTACAGGGGGTAGGAGTGAAAAGAACACTGGATGCAGAACAGGAGGATATAAGTCAAGTTCCAATTTTGTCTCCATCACAGATATGTCACATATTATGTAATTCATAGCCTCTTTGAATTCTTTCCCTCATATATAAAATACAGGATCTCCCTTATTCTCTTTATAGGACTGTTCTGAGAACTGAATCAGATATTATGGGTTAAAGATTTAAAACTGTATATCACACTTTGGTAATAACATAGAGTGGCGTATCACTTATCCTGAAATTCTTTTATCTAGCAAACAAAGTGTTTAGGTATAAATATTTACCCTCTTATGCAATTACAGTATAGACTCCTTGAGTGTAGTGTTGCTCACTTGGCTTTGTTTCACCAGTAGTTTCCCTTATTTTATAGTTATTTTCTATATTTTCCAAATATTATTATGAACATTTCACACATGCAGAAGAGTTGAACAGATGGTCCGGTGAACACTCAAAAAAACCACCACACAGCTGCTAAAATTGTTAACAATTAACTATATTTGTTTCATTAAGTATCTATGCATCTATTCATTCATTAATCACTGGATGTTGGATCAACTTACTATTTTACACCATTTCCTTCTCCTCTTCCTTTCCAATTCCATCCTCAAGTCTGACCTGTTCAGTGAATATATTCTTTAGCAATCCTACCTTAAAATAAGCTTTCTGTCTACTGCAAGTTCCAGTTAATTTACTCAAATTAAAAAGTTTTCTTTCTGTGGTCACTTTTCCAGCTACTAATGTCTTATTTCTCTAAATCAGTAGATCTCAGCCCACCCATGATGAATTGCCAATGTCTGAAGACATTTCTGGATATTATGACTTGGAGAGAGAGGGTAGCTACTGGCATCTAGTGGGTAGAATCCAGGGATGCTGATAGTTATCATAAAATGAACAGGACAGTTCCGCACAACAAATAATTATTTCATCCCAAAAGTCAATTGTGCATCAATGATTTAAAAAAGCATGAGATTAATTATAAACCCCCATGTACAGCAACTGAGGATGACCTCCTTAGCAATATGCACTCAATAACTATTTGCTTCTCGGTAATTGAGTGATCAACTTGCCCCAGGTTATTTGGGATGCTCCCAGTTTTAGCTCTCAAATGCCCACAACCCAGGCAAGCCAGGATAGTTTATCACCCTAACTGATAGTTTCAAAGTTGCAGAATAAAAGTTATTGAAATACTAACCTGGAAAATTCCCAGGATGATTGTCAGGTAAACGGTTAGACATAGAGTGACCAGTCATATCCTTTCCCACTCATCTTTCATTATTCTAGGAAATAAATCTAAGATATTATTCTAGAACATATTGAATAATATCTTGTGGATAGTTCATGATTCTTGAATAGAATACATTCTAAAATGATAATTTTTAGATTGTATTTTTTAATACTTTTGCACTTTAAATTTTTTTAATTGTCATAACATATATAGAGCTTACAATTTCCCATTTTAACCACATTCAAGTTCAATAGTTTTAGTTTTATTCACCACATTGTGCTACCAACATGACTATCCACTGTCCCAAACTTTTCATAACCTCCAACCGAAACTTGGCACCAATTAAGCAATAAACCCTTTTTCTCCCCATTCCCAGCCCTTGAAACTTGAAGATATAATATTGAAGGAAATAAGCCAAACACAAAAAGACATATATTGTATGATATTGTTTATTGAAAAACCTAAAAGAATCAAATTGCATAGAGACAGATGGAAGATTACAAAATGGTCATATTTTAATTGTGGTCCAAGAATCTTTCTGCAAAAACAGCCCATCTTGAAACAAATCCAAGTAAGGTCATTATATGTCATAAAGTGTGCCTCTACCCTCCATTTCCTCACTTTGTGTTGCTTGTAAGCCACCCTGTGTGTTGCTAGTTGAACACTCTCAAGATGTAGAGTTAGGAAAAACGCCATTTCTTCTCTGTCTCTTTTAGTTCTGTAGGCAGTAATGTTGGTGAGGAGATGAAATGAATTAGCTATTCTCTGCCAAAATATAGATAATGTCCCTAAGAGAATAGAAAGAATTGCTCCAAACTGCACATTCTATTCCCCCAAACTTTCTCCAAAGTATTAGAAACTAAAAAATATCTTCCTTGGGGTTGTTTTTCTTCCTAAAAGTAGATCTGACTGTGTACATTGTAAAGGGATGTTTGTGAATTCAACACAGTTGTTCAAACCTTGAAAGAAGAAACTCTGACCCTGTGTTATCAGACCACTTTTTGGACATGCATTGAGGAATGCTAATATCCCTTCCTGGATTTTTCCCACATTTTAACCTTTCCATCCATTTTATTTATTTTGTGTTTATTTTCTTGCTTTCCTTCCTTCTCTTTGATGTCTATTATAGTCTTACAATGAAAATCAGTTTTTCCAATATGGTAGAACCAGAACTATATTCAAAATATAGTAAAAGCAATATGATTAGACAAACTGATCAAACAATGTTGTAAAGCTTCAGCTATTTCAAGAAACAGGAAATGGGACTTATTGGCAACTTAATTAGGAAAATCCATAGAAGTCTGAGAGTCTAGATTCTGAAATTTTTAAGGGGTGAGTAGAAGGAGGTAAAAGCAAACAATGTACTCATTAGAGGTTCCAAAAGTCTCCTATGATGTTAATTAACCATGAAGACCTCTCCCATTCTCCTGTCAATTTGAATAAATACTCCATAAGTATCCAAATTTTAATTGGGGTTTTCCCAGAAGTTTCACCACTATGCAGTAGATTCGGGGGATACACTGGGTGCCATTTTTAGCAATTCTCAACCAACCCTTTACATTAAAATCTGGAAAATTGTAAAAATATAGACCCCATTTTTTCTAACCCAAGAGATTCTGATTCAAGTAAGACCAAGCATTAAGTATTTCTTAAAACTCTCCAAGTGACTCTCATGCACAACCAAGTTTGAAAACAACAGTGTGAAAAGGCATTAAAGAAGTGGAAAGTATTTCAAACCTTGTAAGACTATGTAGCTTTTCAATTTCCACAACCAAGTGAAAGCAGCAGTAAAATAGTGTAAATCCATCTACTATTATTCTGATAGTTTTTGGAGTTTAAATAGGGAAAAAATGCAAAAAGTTGATTTAATCATTTTCTTCATACCACAGAGGTCTGGGATTCAGAGAAATATATATATTTAATTTTGGATTAAAATTTCTTGAAAGGATTATTTTTCACTTGGTAGAAACACTGACTTAAAGATAACTGTGCATTTATAGAGGGCTATTATTGTTTTCCAATAATTCTTTTCAGGAAAAATCTATATGGAAAAATCTCAGAAGTAATAGATTTAATATCTGAATTGAATACTTAAATATTTTACAGAGGCATTCAAATATTTATCATTAATGACCATTGTCCTCAACTGAGGTCCACAGAAAGGGAAAATTTGCTGAGAAAAATTTATATCAAAAGTTATTTTTTTCAGTTGATAAGGCTCCAATACAAACAGAATCATTTTGAGTTTCAAATTTAAGATGTTTAAATGATTGAATTAGACTGAATTAAGTGCCTGGGTTGATTATCTCAGTCACTGCTTGATAAACTAGGGAAAAGAAAATCAGATTTGATTGTTTTTTGCTCTTTTTTAAAAATATATTTTTAGTTTTAACTGTTTTTACAAAGCACATTGTTCTAATAAAGTATAAATTAAAAAAATAATTCTAAACTATGCCCAAATATAGAAAAGGCCTACTGGCCCTAAACCATCAGCTCTTCTGTTATAGATGTGCATATTAATATTAAACCTCAGTGACTGAGCTAGCAATAGCAAGTAGAAATAGAAATAATCAAACTACATTGAAAAATTGTTGAAATATTTTGCTTACCTAAATAAATAAGATTTAGAGAAATCTAAAAAATTTTAACTACTTTTGAAGTTTAGTTAACTTGACTCAAATCTGTAATGCTATAGAAGAGGTAGGAATAGATCTTAAAATAAAACATTAATACAATTTCATTGAAAAAAAGCTATTTTTAAAGAAAACACTAAAGATAGGGTATCTGCTCTGAGTTATCAAATGCATATAAAGGTACATAAATTAAACTAGTTTATTTTTAGAGGAAATTAAGCAAGTAGTTGAAATGAAAAAGCCAGAAGGTATAGGAACTTAATGCATATTTAAGTGACGGTGCCCAACTCTCCCTCTTCTGCCCATAAATTAAGAAGAATATGAAATGATGGTGTTTCTTTTTTTCCCTTTTAATATTTCTAAATAATTTTTGGCATTATATTAAATTTACAGAAAATCTGTAACGATAGTACAGTGTTCCATAAATCCCTCACACAGTTTCACTTACCTTTCATTTTAAAAAGTGGCATTTTACATTAGTGTGTATCTGATGAATACTTCACCAGTCAATAGTTGGGACCTTTGAATGTGCTTTTGGGAATAAAATATAATATCTACTTCACAACTCCAAACCATCAAACATAAATTATAAGTGATTTAATTATATTTTGTTACTGTCATTTTTCATGCCCATTATACAAGATTATGATGGTATGAAACCTTACCTGGATTTCAGTTTCTTGAAAATTTATCCTTATCAAGTTAAGAAAAACTAAGATTGATTTCTAAGAATAAAAAGAAGAGTGGATAGAGAGACAGTTATTTGAAACTATTTAATGGAAAGAGATGAAAAATGTGTCCCCGTTTTCCTTTTCAAATCCTGTTGGAGCTCTCTCTGCCTAAAGGAGCCTACACCTACATATGGGTGTGCATAAATCTGTTCTTCTCACCCATTTCTCAACGATCTCTGTTCTTTAAAAAAAAAAAAAAAACCCTCTTGTATCAAGTATCTCAAAATGAAGTAGGATCATGTTTTTGCCAAAAAAATATGTTTGGAGACCCAGGGAGACAAAGTATCATTAACAAGGGTGGTTGTCTGGGAAGTGTGTAAATATTCCTCAGCAGGGTCTTGTATCATCTCTTTAGACTATTCCCTACTCAAGTCATAGCTTCTGTTTTTTTTTATGTAAAATGAAGAGTGCAACATATCAACAGAACTGGTGGTCAAGAAAATGTTTTTAAACAAATCAGTTTTATTGATACATATTATTAAAGCATGCAGTCTATCCAAAGGGTACAACTAATGGTATTTGGCATAAGCACATAATTGTGCATTCATCAATTGAATCATTTTTAGAGAATTTTTGTTATTTCTTTTTTTTTTTTTTGGAAATTATAAATATCTTTTTTGTACAATTACAGGGTCAAAGATAAAAACCAAACATTTGAAGAATATTTAGAAAATATACTGAAAAAGTCACATGTAAGTAATGGAACGTGGCCAAATTTATACTGAGTGGAAAATTTATAACAAATATCTGTGTTAGGAGATAAGAAAGAAACAATGAATTAAATATTCACTTCAAGAATTTAAAATAAGTCCAATAAAAACCTAAAAAAAGAAACATATATCAAGGCCATACTGGTAGAAATGGGGTAGGAGGGAGAATTTGGAATGGAATTTAACTTGGACCCCAAGGTTACAGTGGGAGGGAGAAGAAGGTAGGACCTAGAAGCAAAGGAACAACAACAACAAAAATCTAACAAAGCATAAATAATGACTTTATACATATAAAAATGGAAATTAATGAGAACAAAGAAAAAAGAAAGAATGGTATGTGTGGCAGTTTGTTCTTAAAGCTAAGGTCCCCGTTCCTGTGGGACCTTTTGAATAGGTTACTTCAGTAGGGTGTGACCCAGGGTAGGTCTTAATCCTCTTACTCTTTTATAAATGGGATGAACACGGAGAGACAGTGAGAAAGCCTTAGTAGCAAAAAGAAAGCCAGGGGAAGCCAGAAGCTGAAAGCAATGAAACCTGGAAGAGGAGGGAGAGACCAGCAGACGTATGCCTTGCCATATGAGAGAGGAGTCCAGGAGCACCAGCAGCCAGTCTTCAGGGAGAAAGCATCGCCGGATGATGCCTTGATTTAGACATTTTTTCTCAGCCTCGAAACTGTAAGCTTCCAACGTAAAAAATCACTGTTGTGAAAGCCAACCCATTTCTGGTATGTTGCATTCTGGCAACCTAGCAAACTAAGACAGTATGTCTAAAAGTTGTTTCTTATTAAAGCAAATCTAGAAATAATTCACAGCTAATATAATCAAGGCAAAAAAGACAGAAAGCACAAATATGTAATTATGGATGAGAAAGGAATAAATGCTAAAAATGTAGAATAACCTAAGAAGCAGTTAAAAATTATAAGAGGATATAGCTAGTGAAAATAAAAAAATGAATGAAATACATGTTTACTAGGAAAATGTGAATTTTTAAAATTGACTCAAGAATAAGTAGAAAATATAAATATGTATCTTTAAAAAGCCACCAGTCCAGATGGCTTCATGGATGGATTCTTTCAGAACTTTTTTTTTTTTCTCTTAACTTTATTTGTACATTTAATAATCGAAAATATAAACAATTAAAAACTAAAAGTAAACACAGATGAATAAATATATACATTTCTCCATTAAATGTAATGGATACATTTAATTTTTTTTGTGTGTGTGCATCAAACAATATGTTACACAATATATTTATTTCATAGTAATGCATTCATACAGTATTTGTCCTTTTGTGTCTGGCTTGCTTCACTCAGCATAATGTCCTCCAGATTCATCCATGTTGCCATATGCTTTATGACTTCATTTCTTCTTACAGCTGCATAATATTCCATCGTGTGAAGAGACCACAGTTTGTTTATCCATTCATCTGTTGATGGACACCTGAGTTGCTTCCAGCTTTTGGCAATGGTGAATAATGTTGCTATGAACATCGGTGTGCAGATGTCTGTTCGTGTCACTGCTCTCAGTTCTTCTGGGTATATACCCAGTAGTGGTATTGCAGGGTCACGTGGCAAGTCTATATTCAACTTCTTTAGGAACTGCCAAACAGTCCTCCATAGTGGTTGTACCATTTTGCATTCCCA
>JAQZBX010055246.1:0-18467 GCA_029593785.1 Cabassous unicinctus | reverse complement strand
AGATAGCTTTTTGCCTTCCTTTTTTTTTTTTTTTTTTGAGAAAGAGTTGAGCCCTATTTACTCCTACACCATCTTCCTGGAAGTTACCAACTATTTTTGTGAAGATGTCTAGTTCTCCTTTTAGTTCTGTAAGAATTTGCCTCATGTATTTTATGGCACCCATGACCGTTACTCCTTCCTGGTGGATTGTCCTTTATATTAACAAATAATGACCTTTGCATCTCTAGTGAGTTTTTGCATTTAAAATTTGTTTTGTCTGGGGTATAGCTACCTCTGCTCTTTTCTGATTACTGTTTGCATTAAATTCCTTTTTCTTTCCTATCACTTTTAGCATATTTGTTTTCTTGGATTAAAGGTGAGTCTCTTGCAGATGGCAAATGGATAGCTCATGTTTTTTGTTCATTCTGTCAACCTGTATGTTTTGATTGGTGAGTTTGATCCAATAACATTCATTGTTATTACTGTAATTGAACTACATACTTTAAACATTTTATTCTTTAACTATAATATGTAATATCTTATTTTTGTGTGTCTCTTCATCCTTTTGTTTACCATTTCTGATAGCCTTCACTGTTACATGCTTTTTCTAGCCTCTCTCTCCTGTATTTTCCTTTCAGTCTGGAGAGTTGGAGTCTTGTTTATGAAACTGTTTTAGTTTCTGTTTATCTGTAGATATTTTAAATTCACCTTCATATTTAAAGAGCAATTTTGCCAGATAAAGAATTCTTTGTTGGCAGTTTTTCTCATTCATTATGTTAATTATATCATTCCACTGTTTTCTTGACTCCATGGTTTCTTTGGAGAAATCTACACTAAATCTTACTGGACTTCTCTTATGTATGATTGTTCACTTCTCCCTTGTTGCTTTCAGAATTTTATCTCTATATTTGGCATTTGGCATCTTGTTGTTCTTCTAGTTCCGCCAAGTGTGTAATTATCTTGGGGAGGGTCTACTCATATTTATTCTGATTTGAGTATGCTGTGCTTCCTGGACATATGTATTCATGCTATTCATGAGAGTTGGAAAATTTTCAGCCATTATTTCCTCAAATATTCTTTCTGCCCCCTTTCCTTTTTCTTTTCCTTCTGTAATTCCCATGACTTGTTTATTGTTGAACTTTGTGTTATCATTCAACATCCTGAGGCCCTGCTCAGTTTTCTTCCATTCTTTTCTCTCTGTGTTCTTCTTTCTTTTCCATTTCAGCTCTTCTTTCTTCTACATCACTGAGTCTTTCTTCTATGATTTCAAATCTGTTGTTGTTTGTCTATTGTATATTTTATTCTCAACTGTTGTGTCTTTCATTCCCATAAGCTCTATTATTTTTCTATTCAAGCTTTCTAATTCTTTCTGTTTGCCCAGTGTCTTCTTAATGTCCTTTATCTCTTTAGCCATATTGTCCTTCATCTCCTTGATTTCATTTAAGAGATTTGTATAAACATAACTGGTTGCTTAAATCCTGTGTCTCATCTGGATATTTGATTTGTTCCTTTGCCTGAGCCATATCTTCCCTTTTCTTAGTATAGCTTTTTATTTTTTGCTGATTTCTAGGCATCTGATTATGATGGTGTGGTTTTTTAAATTGACAGTCAGTTTCTCTCTCTTTTCTATGGATTTAATGTTGTGTGGCTGGGTGTTACCACTGTTCTTTGATTCTTGGATCAATTTGTTCTAGGTCTTTAGGATTGCCCCTGTTTATCTGCTCAAACCAGGCCATGTACCCAATATTGGGATAAAGACCAGTTTCCAAGAGTCTTGGGAAGAGAAGCAGTAAGACACAAAAAGCCACTTTTATTTATATTTTTCTTCCTTGTGTGCACCTTTCTGGTTTGCCATCAGATTGTGCTCTTTGTCAGACCTCTGAGCTCAAACCCTTGCGGGGGCGGGGAATGTCTTCACTGGAACCCTTCCTTTGTGGATGGTATGGAAGCAATATCTTGGAAAATTCACCCTCAGAGAGGTCTTTCCAGAGCCAATCCTCATAAATCAAACTTCCTTAGAAGCCATTCTTCTCTCTCAGCCAGCCAGACCCGTCCTTTCCTCAGAGAGGAAAGGGAGGTCTCATTAGCAACCAGTCCAAATCAGTAGGGAGGGTGTCTGAGGAGGCAGGCTATCTTTAGTTCCCTGCTGGCTAAAAGGGAAACAATGTCATTGTCCCTAGCCTGGAAGGGCATGACCAATGAAACATAGTAGATAAAATTTGCTGGCAAAAATCTGTACCCTCCATAGGTTGTGTCCCTTACTTTCCTCTTTCCTAGCAAAGTGGACTTCTGTGACTACTTCAGTCTGTAGCCTCCACCCGGGAGCTGGAAGACCCAATTCTGTCCACACTGAGGATGGGGTTTGATTACCTGAAGCTTTACTCATGATCGTCTCAACCAATTCTCCTTCCTTCACCCCTCTTTCTTTTGAGTGGTATCCATCCTTCCCCTGTTGTCCTAAGTCCTAATACAGTTTTCTGGACAGTTTCAGCCTGTCTGTTGTCTATTTTTCTGGGAGAAAATTGCATCTATATTCATTAGAGATATTGGCCTTTAATTTTCTTTTTTCACCGTATCTTTATCTGGTTTTTGGTGTTAGGATGATGACAGTTTCATAGAATGAGTTTGGTAGCCTTCTTTTCTGTTCAATTTTTTGGAAGAACTTGAGCAAAATTGGTATTAGGTCATCTTTGAATGATTGGTAGAATTCACCTGTGAAGTCATCTGGTCCAGGCCTTTTCATCTTTGGGAGGTTTTTGATGACTGTTTCAATCTCTTCTCTTGTGACTGGTTTGTTGAGGTCTGCTATTTCTTTTAGGGTCAATGTAGGTGGTTTGTGTATTTCTAGGAATTTGTCCATATCATCTACATTGTCTATTTTTTGGCATGCAATTGTTCATAGTATTCTCTTATGATCTCTCTTATTTCTATGCAGTCAATTGTAATGTCCCCCTTCTCATTTCTGATTTTATTTATTTGTGTCTTCTCTCTATTTTTCTTTGTTAGTCTACTAAGGGTTTGTAGAATTTGTTGATCTTTTCAAAGAACAGCTTTTGGTTTTTCTAATTCTCTATATTGTTTCTTTGCTCTTAGTTTTATTCATTTCTGCTCTGATCTTTACTATTTCTTTCCTTCAGCTTGCATTTTGATTAGTTTGTTGTTCTTCTAGTTCTTCCAGGTGTGTGATTAGAACTTCAATTTTAGCTCTTTCTTATTTACTATAAGCATTGAGGGCTATAAAGTTTGCTCACAGCACTGC
Source organism: Cabassous unicinctus (assembly GCA_029593785.1). Classification (NCBI taxonomy): domain Eukaryota; kingdom Metazoa; phylum Chordata; class Mammalia; order Cingulata; family Chlamyphoridae; genus Cabassous; species Cabassous unicinctus. Next base: position 15,229 of record JAQZBX010055246.1, on the reverse strand, counting down.
CTTTGTTGTGTCGCATAGGTTTTGATATTTTGTTTTCTCCTTTTCATTCATTTCAAGATATTTGCTGAGTTTTATTGCAATTACTTTTTTGACCCACTGCTCATTTATGGGTGTGTTGTTTAACCTCATTATATTTATGAATTTTCACTATTTTTGTCCATTATTGACTTCCAACTTCATTTCATTTTGATCAGAGAATGTGTTTTATATAACAAACTTTCAAAATCTGTTGAGTCTTGTCTTGTATACCAAAATATGTTCTATCCTTGACAAGGATCCATGAGCTCTTGAAAAGAATGTATATCCTGCTTTTTGGTGTGCAATGCTCTATAAATATTTCTTAGGTCTAGTTCATTTATGATATTATTCAATTATTATGTTCATTTTTAATCCTATGTCCAGATATTCTTTCAAATACTGGGAATGCTGTATTGGAATCTCCAACCATTACTGTAGTGACATCTAATTCTCACTTTTATTTTAGCAGTGTGTGTCTCAGGTATCTTGGCACAATCAGGTTAGGTGCATAACTATTTAGCATAGTTATTTCTTCTTGGTGAATAGCCCCATTTTTAATATATAATGATCTTCATCATCCTTTAAACATTTTCCATTTAAAATATATATTGCCATTATTAGTGTCACTACTGTTGCTCATTTTTGCTTACTATTTACGTGGAATATCTTTTTCCAACCTTTCACTGTCAAACTGCTTGTGTCCATATGTTGTGAGTGTCTTGTAGACAGCATGTAGATGGTTTATATATACATTCCACTCTATTATTCTGTGTCTTTTGATTCAGGAGCTAAAACCATTAACATTTAATTTTGTTACTGTGAAGGCATTACATACTTCCATCCATTTTGTCCTTGGGCTTTCTGTTGCATATCTTCTTATTGTCTGTCTTTTTACCCTTTAATTTACCCTTTCTTATTATCCTGATGTATCTACTACAAAGTTACCTAAGCTAATAAATGTGTTCAGTAAAGTGGCAGGATAAAAGATCAACAGGCAAAAATCAGTAATGTTTTTGTACACTATTACTGAACAATCTGAGGAGGAAATCAGGGGGAAATTCCATTTTCTATAAGAACAAAAAGACTTAAACACCTAGGAATTAATTTAACCAAAGAAGTACAGGAACTATATGCAGAAAACTACAAAATAATGTTAAAAGAAATTTAAAAAGACCTAAACAAATGGAAAGACATTCCATGTTCATGCATTGGAAGAATAAATATCATGAAGATGTCAGTCTTACTTAAACTGATTTATAGATTCAAGGCAATACCAATCAAAATCCCAACAGCTTACTTTACAGAATTAGAGAAGGCAATTATCAAATTCATTTGGAAGGGTAAGTACACCTGAATAGCCAAAAACATTCTAAAAAAGAAGAGCAAAGTGGGAGGAATTTCACTGCCTGATGTTGAAACATATTACAAAGCTACAGTGGTCAAAACAGCATGGTACTGGCATAAAGATAGACACATCAATCAATGGAATAGAAATGAGAACCCAGAAATAAACCCTCACCTATACAGTCAACTGGTTTTTGACAAACCTACCAAGTCCATGTTAACAGGACAAAACAGTCTCTTCAAGAAATGGTGTTGGGAGAACTGGATATCTACAACCAAAAGGATGAAAGAGGACCCCTATCTCACCTGCTATACAAGAATCAACTCAAAATGGATCAAAGTTCTAAATATACAAACCAGGACTATAAAACTACTAAAAGAAAATATAGGGAAACATCTTCAAGACCTTGTACTAGGTGGTGGTTTCTTGGACCTTACACCCAAAGCACGTGCAACAAAAAAAAAAATACATAAATGGGAGTTCCTCAAAATTAAACACTTTTGCACATCACAGGACTTTGTCAAAAGACTGAAAAGGCAGCCAACTCAATGGGAAAAAATATTTGGAAATCACATATCTGATAAGGGTTTAATATCCAGGATATATAAAGAGATGTTACAACTCAACAGTAGAAAGACAAATGACCCAATTAAAAAATGGGCAAAAGAATTAAATAGGCATTTGTCCAAAGAAGAAATACAAATGGCAAAAAAAACACATGAAGAAATGCTCAACATCACTAATCATTAGGGAAATGCAAATGAAAACTACAATGAGATATCATTTCACAGCTATCAGAATGGCCACTATTAAAAAGACAGAGAACTACAAGTGTTGGAGAGGATGTGGAGACACAGGAACACTTATTCACTGTTGGTGGGAATGCAGAATGGTATAGCCACTGTGAATGACTGTTTGGCAATTCCTAAAGAAGTTGAACATAGACTTGCCACATGACCTGGCAATACCACTACTGGGTATATACCCTGAAGAATTGAGAGCAGTGACATGAACAGACAACTGCACACTGATGTTCAAAGCAACATTATTCACGATTGCCAAAAGTTCAAAACAACCCAGGTGTCCATCAACAGATGAATGGATAAACAAACTGTGTTCTATTCACACGATGGAATATTGTGCAGCTATAAGAAGAAATGAAGTCGTAAAGCATATGACAACATGGATGAACCTGGAGGACATTATGCTGAAGTGAAGCAAGCCAGACACAAAAGGACAAACACTGTATGGTTGCGTGACTATGAACCAAATATATTGTGTAACATATTGTTTGATTAAAAAAATTTTATATGTATCCAGTACATTTAATTGAGATATGTATGTATTTATTCATCTGTGTTTACTTTTTAGTTTTTAATTGTTTATATATTCAATTATTAAATGTACAAAATAAAAGAAGAAAAGAAAACAAAAGAAAAAGCACATGACAATGAATACAGTTTTTTTCAAAAATAGTTGGAAATGTCACAAAACAGACAACTGCAGCCACTTGTATATACATGCAAACATATTTATGACAAAGTAAGAAATACTCATAACAATGCATGCATCATCTCTGCAGCTAAACACAAGGTCATATTGGTATTTATAAATACTTTTTTTCCCCCACTGGTCATTCCATATTTCCTTTGCCCTCAAAATACACCTCACTTGGATATGGTTCTTTGCCTGGTAGGGTAATCTAAATATTCATTATTTTTTGTTGTTTGTTTATCCTTCCTTTGCTTTTTAATTAGAGAAGTTGTATGTTTACAGAAAAGTCATGAATAAAATAGAGTGTTAGCATATGCCACCCTATTATTAGTTTGGTACATTTTTTACACTTCATGAAAGGTCATCGACTACAGAAGTTTCACCATTTGCATGGTGCAGTCCTATGCTTGCTTTTTTATTTTATTTTTATTCTACTAACATATATACAACCTAGACTTTCCCCTTTTTAACAATACTGATATACACAATTATGTGTTGTTAATTATGTTCATGCTGTACTACCATCATCACATCCATTACCAAAAGTTAAGATCAAACCATTTAGAAATTCTGTACATTTTAAGCATTAACGCCTCATTCCCTAGCTCATCCCATCCCCTGGTAACCAATATTCTAGATGCTAACTCTATGAGTTTACTTATTCTAGTTATTTAATAAAGGTGAGATTACACAATACATGTACTTTTGCGGCTGGTTTATTTCACTCAACTTGATGTCTTTAAGGTTCATCCAGTTATTGTACGTATCAGAATTTCACTTCTTTTTCCATTTGAAAATGTTCCATTGTATGTATATACTACATGTTATGCATTTTTCGTCCTTTTTAAAGACCTAAAGAGCACAGATTTTTAAAAAATACAAATCTAGTAAAATGCATATCACCTTTGGGAAAACAATATTAAAACTTGCTTTTTTCCCCCCAATAAACTCTTCCCAGGCTCAGAAAACAAGAGATCGCCTCCGGAAAAGCTGTAAATTAAATTCCCCAACGCCACAAGCTGCGCGTGTAGAAAAGTTTCACCCCAGACTTTATAGAACCGTGCTTTTACATTTGAAAAAAGTTTACAACCGTGCACTCTTCAAAGAGGGTCTGTACAGGGTTCAGAGCCCGGAAGGGATGAGGGGAAAGGGTCCCAGGACTATGACGCCTCCACCTCTGGGGGCTGTGCGAAGGGAGCAGCCTCACCAGGAGGGAAGGGGGTGGTTCTAGTCCTGCGCAGGGCCATCGGGCTGGGCTCCCCGTGCGCCGGCACGCCCACGTGTTCCTGGCACCCGTGCGGGGCAGGGGTGCGGCCCACCTGGTCCCCATGCGCCTCCCGCAGGCTCTCGGGGCTGTAATCCCGAGGCTCGTGGTTGCTGTAGGTGCTTTCCGGTGGTTCCTAGAAGGCGGCAGCGGAGTGACTGGGCGGCTGGGCGAGCCCCTGCGCGGTAGGCGACGCTCAGAGGGTCCTATGCGAAGCCCAAGGTGCGCTCAGGCGCTGGCGGCCTGTGGGAAGACCGAGAGTGCCCGGGGCCGCTCCTGGACCCTCCCCCTCTCCCGGGGACTTGCCCCCTGCTGGCAGGGGGAGATCCTGCTTCAGCGCTCCTCCCTTGACCTTCCGGTAGCCCTGAACTCCCTGGCACCGTCCTACTGCTGCCGCCGGTCCCCGCCGGGCTCCTTGGCCGGGGAGCCGCTCTCCTTGGCCCAGGGCTGGGTGGCCAGCGGCTCTGTCTGGCAGCCGCGGAGCAGGAGGCTCCTGAAGGGATCGCCCACGCCGGGGGCGGGGGAGGGGGGCGCGGATCAGGGCGGATGCCAGCGAGGCTTGGCTCAGAAGTCGCCACTTCTCCAGGACATCCCCGGGGATGGTTTAGACAGGAGCTCCCTACCGGGCGTCCAGGCTCCTTGTGTGTGTTGGGGGTAGGGGTCCCTTTAGCCCCCTGGGTTCCTGCGGAGCTCCTGGAAGAACCATGGTCAATACTGGTGACAGCACCCACTCCTTCTCCTTCCCTAATTTGTTGTGTACAATTAGATTTGCTTATAATCCTTTTTATTTCTGTAAGATCAGTAGTGACATCAATATTTTCATTTCTGATTTTAATTGTGTGTTTTTTCCTTTGTGAGTCTAGATAGTCTTGTTAATTTTGTTTTAAAAACACCAACTTTTTGTTTTGTTTATTCTCAATTGTTTTTCTACCCTATTTTATTTATCTCTTCTCTAATCTTCCTTCCTTCTGATAACTTTGGGTATACTTTGCTCTTCTTTTTCTAGTTCAGCATGGCAAGCGAGGTTCTTAATTTGATACCTTCTTCCTTTTTACTATAGGCATTCACAACTATAAATTTCCTTCCGAAAATCACCTTCGCTGTATCCCGTAAATTATGGTATGTTGTGTCTTGGTTTTCATTCATGTCTAAGTATTTTCTGATTTCCCTTGTAAAGAAGAAATGACTACATATTATTTACACATTCATACATTGTTGGACACTTGTATTGCTTTTGGCATTTGTGAATAATGCTGCTGTGAACATCAGTGTGCAAATATCTCTTGAAGTCCTTGCTTTCAAAATTTTTGTGTTTATACCTAGAAGTGGGTTTGATGGGTCAAATGGTAATTGTTGTTTCTAAAAGCCTTTGTAAAAGAATATATCAGCTCCCTACTTCGATTTTATTTTCTGTAAAGTGCTGGAGAAGACCATGGATGTATCTAAAACTGATGTTGCTGGTAGGATTAATTTGATAAGAACTTGCTAATATTTGTGAGGTTTCTTTAGCAAAGCCTAATAAAAATAGTATGTCATTTTATTCATTCTTTATTTTTGTCACTTAGAGATTTTAGACTCCAGTGAGATTTCAGGACTTGAGTACTTTGCTCAGCTTTGTAAGGCAGAAATAAATGAAAAGTCTCTAGCTAGAAATAAAGATTTCTTTGAATCCTGTCTTTAATTGAACTTACACAAAAAACCTGTCCCAAATCAATGACAAAATGCTGAATCCAGATTTTTTGTGTATGTAATGTTAATAAATGTATATTACATGATATATACCATTTTATATCCATCATATCCTTAGTATTGTAATATTTGGTCCTTTAATAATGAGTTTTGTTCACATTGGGATAAAATTGAAAGAAATTTAGAGTTGATTATATTCATAGCCCTTTCAGTTTAGGTATGATAATATTTTGTTATCATTTTTATCTCTCTAGATTTTCTGAGCAATTGAATTTATCCAGGAAATTTTCACACATTTAAGTCACTTAGATCAATTTGAGAAATAACCAATATTGTTTTAATACTTGTCCTTTTGTGTTATGATAACTATGTAGGCTTTGCTAATAGAAATAAAATTCCACTTAATAATTCCTACATTAACAAAAAGTAGCTAGCTCTTGATGGGACATCACATTCATCCCTGGAACATTTTTAAACACTTCACCTAAAGTGATTTATAGATTCAATGTAATCCCAATAAAAATTCCATGTAATCCCAATAAAAATTCCAAATGCCAATCATCACATTTGTATGGAAGGCTAAGGTTTCTCAATAGTCAAAACCATCTTGAGAAAGAAAAATGAAGTTGCTTGACTTGTACTTCCCAATCTTAAAGATAATTACACAACCTCAGTAATCAAAACAGCATGGTACTGTCTTAAGAAGAGACATTCTGACCACTGAAATTGAATTGAGAGTTCAGATGTCAACCCTCATATTTAGGGACAACTGATGATTCACTCTCTGGGGATATAATAGTTTCTCCAAAAATGGTCATGGGAAAACTCGATGTCCATGTGCAAATGAATGAAGGTGGTTCCCTACTTCTCATCATATACAGCAACCAAATCAAAATGGAACAAAGACCTAAATATAAGAACAAGAACCATGTAGCTCTCAGAAGAAAACACAGGGAAGCAACTTCAGGATCTTTTGTTAGGCAATATTTTATTCACTTCTATACTCAAAGCACAAGCAAAAATTAAAAATAAAAAAAGATAAATGGGACCTCCTTACGCTTTAAAACTTTTGCTCCTCAAAGGATTTTACCCTGAATGGAAAAGACAACTTACACAATGGGAGAAAATATTTGGAAACCACATATTGAGTAAAGGTTTAATATCCAGAATATATAAAGAAATTCCACAATTCAACAATAAAAAGACCCATGAGCCCAGGAAAAAAATGGGCAAAAGCCTTGAACATTTTTCCAAGGAAGATCCACAAATATCCAGATAGCACATGAAAAGATGCTGAGCAACCTTAGCCATTAGGGAAATACAAATCAAACCACAATGTTTAGTCTTCAAATCCTTGAACACGAATGTCCTTCCATTTATGTAAGTCTCTCTTGATTATTTTAGCGATGATTTGTAATTTTCTGTGGAGAAGTCTTTTACATTCTTTGTTCAATTTGTTCCTAGGTATTAGATTGATTTATTTGCTATTGTGAATGGAGTTTTTCTTGGTTTCTTCTTCTGATTATGAATTACTAGTATATAGAAACATTACTTAATTTTGAGTGTTGATCTTGTACCCTGCCACTTAGCTGAATTCATTTATTAGTTCCGGTAGCTTTTTTTGTGGATTTTTCAGGATTTTCCATATATTGGATTAGGTCATCTTCAGATAAGGAAAGTGTTATTTTTTTCCTTTCCAATTTCGATGTCTTTTATTTTTCTTGGGTAATTTCTCTGGCTAAACTTCCAGGACAGTGTTGAATAATATTGGTGGCAGTGTGCATCATTGTTTTGTTCCTGATCTTAGAAAGCTTTTATTCTTTAACTATAGAATATGTTGTTAACTTTGCGGTTTTCATAGATGTCTGTTAACATGTTGAGGAAGTCTCCTTCTATTCCTTGTTTACTATGCATTTTTATCAAGAAGGGGTGCTGGATTTTGTCAAATGCTTTTTTTGCAACAATTGAGATGATCCTGTTTTTTTTCCTTTGTTTAATGTGCTATATTACATTCATTGATTACTTTATGTTAAACTACTCCACACACTCGTGATGAATCAAATTTTACTGCAAAGTAAAATTCATTTTATATTCTGTTGGATTTTGTTTGCTAGTATTTTGAGGACTTTTCAGTTACATTCACAAGTTGTACTGATTTGTAGTTTTATTTTGGTATCTTTATCTGGTATTGGAATGAGGAATATAAATGTATGCACAGTAAAAAATATGACTTATGTAATGTTAACATCTAATATATGAAGTATAACCATGTGGAATATGAATGTATGCTTTGGCCTGATAGAATGAGTTAGGGAGTGTTCACCCATTCAATTTTTTGGAAGAGTTTGAGCAGGACAGAATTTTTTTTATCTGTTTATTTTGATGGATATTTGGGTTATTTCTACTTTTTTGCTATCCTGAAAAGTGCTGCTGTGAACATTTGTGTACACACATCATCTCTATTTTTTAAACATTCACTTTTTAAAAATTTGAGACGTTGTGAGTTAAAACAATCATGAATACCATACAGGATTCCCATACATTGCCCCACCACCAACACCTTATATTGTTGTGACACATTTGTTACAAATGATGAAAGAACATCATCATAATATTACTATTATCCATAGTCCATAGCATATATTTGGTTTATTTTCCCACAAAGTTTCCTATTATTAACACCATATATTAGTACTGTATTTTTATTATAGTGAGAGAATGATCACATATTTTTACCATTAACCATAGTCCATTATTCACTGTGTTATATGTTCCCATGCATTATACAATCCATCTAAGTGTAACTCAGTGGCTCTCAGTTTAATCAAAGAGGTGTGCTCTTATTATTCAAGTCCATTACAGAATGTTTTTTTAAATATACTTTTTAATTTTAAAAGATATGTAGATTACATAAATGTTACATAAAATATATTGGAGATTCCCATATGCCCTGCTCCCTACCCCTCCCACATTTTCCCACATTAACAACATCCTTCATTAGTGTGGTACATTTGTTAAAATTGATGAACACATTTTGGAGCATTGCCACTAAGCATGGATTATAGTTTCCATTGTAGTTTACACTCTCTTCTGCAGAAATTAGTAAGTTATGACAAGATATATAATGGCCTGTATTTGTCATTGCGGTGTCATTCAGGACAATTCCCAAGTCCTGAAAATGGCCCCATATTACACCTGTTTTTCCCCTCTCCCTGCCCTTAGAACCTCTAGTGGCCACTTCCTCCACATCAATGATAAAAGTTCTGCCATTTTTAGAGTCACTATAAGTCTATAGTAGAATATCAGTAAGTCTTCTCTAGTCCATCATTCATTCCCCAATCCTGAGGATTCTGGAATGGTGATGCCCATTCCACCTCTAGTTGAGAGGGGGCTTAGATCTCATGGGACAGTTGGATGACACTATACTGATTGCAGTTGCAGATTCTCTTGGTTCCTTGGTATGGTAATTGTCCATCATCATCTCCTTGTGAGTTGTCCTGTGTGAGGCCAATGAACTGGAGAGTGGGTGTTGCAACTCTTGAGATTCAGGGCCTAGCTGGCACATGGACAGCCCACATATTTAAGTCTCTTGGACATACACCTATCAACTTGTGTACTAACTATAGGTTCAAATAGAAGTGTCAGAAGAACCATGTGTAGGGAAACCACAACCAAGTCCAACTCTGTAACACTGAGGAGAATAAATTCCCATTAGGGCTCACTGGCAGGGCACCAAACTCCTGAGATGTCTGCCCTGCCAATGGTGTCTGGATGTCACCAGGGCCCTTAGGAGCCCTGCTTTTTGAGGCAATATTCATTTTGGCAGTCAATGAGATCCTGCTGAGACATGCATAAGCATAACCTCTGGAATGACCTCCAGACTCACTTTGAAGTCTCTTAGCCATTTAAACTCATTTGTCTTTATCCTTTTCCACTTTTGGTCAAGGTCTTTTTCCAGTTGCATTGCTACTTGGTTCTTGGTAGTAATCCCTTGGTGCTGGGGAGGCTCATCACGGGGAGTCATGTCTCACACTGGGGGGAAGGTAAAGTATTTATATGTTGAGTTTGGCTTAAAGAGAGGCCACACGTGAGCAACAAGGAGGCTCTCAGGAGGTAACTCTTAGGTACCCTATAATACTAGGCTAAGTTTCAATTTCAAAAGTAAAGGTTCCTAAGTACAGTCATCAATATCAAGAGCTCATCAGTGGTCCATCCTCCTTTACTACTCACTGCCCCTATACTCGGGATTCTTGCTATCTCGTTAGAGAATGTGGCAGAGCTCCCCAGGGTGGGAATTCAATATTTTTTTCAGTTATTGTGTGAGACTCTCCATCCACCACGACAATGCCCCATGAACATTTGAACACATTTATATGCCTTATAGGTGTGCCCCAGGTGGACCTCCTCCCATGCATCCCCCATCACTGACACCTCACACCAGTGATCCTCCCTTGCCACAGTTGTAACCCTTCTGTGATCTAAAACTTCTTCAAAAATGAAGCCAACAGAATAGCCAAACATAATTCTTAAAAAATGAAATAATAATGATAGTTTTAAAAATAACAGATAAAATACAAAAATTTTAAACAATATTGGAATAGTAAAAATATAATAAAATTTAAAATTAAAAAAATTTTGACATTGTCTTTCATCACTGTAAAATCTGTTGTCTTTTATGTGTAGTGATATTTTCTTCCATTTATTCCCCCAGTGTCTTATTTTTTTCATTTTGTCTTCAAAGAAGATTTAGGTTACAGAAAAGTAATGTGCAGAGTATAAGGGATTCCCATATACTCAGCACCCTCCTACATTTCCCCTCTCCCCTGTTAATTACATTTTATATGTGGATAGTATATTTGTTACAAGTGATGTACAAATAATGAAACATTGCTACTAACTGTGGTCAATTTACATTATGGTTTACATTTTGGACCATACAATTTATAAAGTGTGTGCTGAAAATTTAATGTGGCCTGTATCCATCATTGCAAGATCATGTAGAACACTTCCATCACCCCCAAAATGCCCCATATTCCATGTATTCTATTCCTTCCTCCTTCTCCCCTCGGGACCCAAGACAAACACCAAGCTTCACTCCTTGAAGAACAAGATTTTTAGTTACTTGCAACAACATTGAGGGCTTGACAAACTGCCTGTCCTTCCCTATTAGGCACTGCTTACGCTCTCGAGAATCTTCTGCCCCTCTGTCTGAGAACATAGCAGGACTCTCCAGGATGGGAATCCAACAATTTCCCATTCATTATGTGGGTCTCCACACACTAATATAACACACTATGACAAGAAGAACACTCACACACTTCCTAGAAGCCTGCCCCTGGTGTGCCCTGTCCCGCATGCACCCCACATCCAACACCCTAAGTTAGTAACCCTCCCCTGCCATATTTGCCAAAAGAAAATTCCCAATGTTTTAGTTTCAACCACATACCTGCAAATCCAGAGTTCAAATGCTCACTCCCCCAACATTCCCCCCAGTTCCATGGACAGTCCAACACTTGTAGTCCTCTGTATATTAAATAGCCTCCAGTCTAATGGGTATAAGATGATATCTCATTGTGATTTTTATTTGCATTTACCTAATAGCTAGTGACATTGAGCATCTTTTAATGTGCTTTTTAGCCATTTGTATGTCTTCTTTGGGGAAGTATCTATTCAAATCACCTGCCCATTTTTTAAATGGGTTTCTCGTCTTTTTATTTTCAAGGTGTAGGATTTCTTTATGTATGCTGGATATTAGGTCCCTATCAGATATAGGATTACCAAATATTTTCTCCCATTGAATAGGCTGCCTTTTCACTTTCTTGAAAAACTCCTTTGAGGTACAAAACTTTTTAATTTTGAGGAGGTCACATTCATCTATTTTTACTTTTGTTGCTCATGCTTTTGGTGTAAAGTTTATGAAACCATTTCCTAATCAAGATCCTGTAGATGCTTCCCTACATTATCTTCCAAAATCTTTATGGTCTTGGCTCTTATATTTAGATCTTTGATCCAACTTGAGTTAATTTTTGTCTAGAGTGTGAGATGGTGTTCCTCTCTCATTCTTTTGGATATGTATATCCAGTTCTCCAAGCACCATTTTTTGGAGAGGACATTCTCTCCCAGTTGAGTGGACTTGGTGGCCTTTTCAAATGTCAGTTGAGTGTATATGTGAGGATCAATATCAGAACTCTCAATTCAGTTCCATTGATCAGTATGTCTATCCTTATGCCATACCATATAGTTTTGACCATGGTAGCTTTGTATTATGTTTTTAAGTCAGGTAGTGTGATTTCTCCAATTTCATTTTTCTTTTGCAATATGTCTTTGGCCATTCAGGGACTCTTGCCATTCCAAATAAATTTCATAGTTAGCTCTTCCAATTCAGTAAAAATGCTCTAGTAATTTTTATTGGGATTGCACTAAGTCTATAAATCAGTTTGGGTAGAATAGACATATTAATGATGTTTAGTCTTCCTTTTGATGAACAGGGAATTTTCTTCCATTTACTTAGGTCTTTGAGTACAAGTCATTTACATCTTTAGTGAAATTTATTTCTAAGTATTTAATTTTTTTAGATATTACTGTAAGTAGGATTTTTTTCTTGATTTCCTCCTCAGTTTTCTCCTTATTGGTGTATAGAAATGCTACTGATTTTTGAGCATTGATCTAATAACCTGCAAATTTACTGAACTCATTTATAAGCTCTAGAGCCTTTGTTGTAGATTTCTTAGGGCTATCGAGGTTTATGATCATGTCCTCTGAAAATAATTAAATTTTACTTCTTTCTTTCAAAATTGGATGCCATTTATATCTTTTTCTTGCCAAAGTGCTCAGGCAAGATCTTCTAACACAATGATAAATAAAAGTAGTGAGAGTGGGCATCCTTGTCTTATTTCTGATCTTAGAGGGAAAGCGTTTAGGATTTCACCATTGAATAAGATATTAGCTGTGGGTTTTTCATATATACCCTTTATCATGTTGAGAATGTTTTGTTCTATTCATAACTTTTGAAGTGTTTTTATCAGGAAACTTTTCTGTATTTTGTTGAAAGCTTTTTCTGCATCTATAGAGCTGATCATGTGACTACTTTCTCTCTGTTTATGTGGTGTATTACATTGATTGATTTTCTTATGTTGAAACATCCTTGCATACCAGGGATGAAACCCACTAGGTCATGGTGTATAATTCATTTGATGTGTCATTGAATATGATTAGCAAGTATTTTGTTGAGGGTTTTTAGCATCTAGATTCATTAGAGAGATTGGTGTATAGTTTTCCTTTCTTGTGGCATCTTTGGCTTTAGTATTAGTGTGATGTTGGCATCATTGAATGAGTTGGGCAATGTTCTCTACACTTAGTTTGAGCAGGATTGGTCTTAGTTCTTTCCAGAATGTTTGGTAGAATTCACCTGTGAAGCTGTCTGGTCCTTGTCTCTTCTTAGTTGGGAAGTTTTTGATGACTAATTCTATCTTGTTACTTGTGTTTGGTTTGTTGAGTTCATCAATTTCGTCTTTCATCAATTTAAGCTGCTTGTGTGTTTCTAGGAATTTTTCCATTTCCTCCACATTATCCATCTTGTTGGCATAAAATTTTTCAAAACATGCTCCTATGATATTCTTTATTGCAGTGTGGTAAGTGGTGATATCTCCTTCCTAGTTTCTTATTTTATGTATTTGCATCTTTTTCTTTTTTCCTTGTTAGAGTAGCTAAGGGTTTGTCAATTTTATTAATCTTCTCGAAGAACCAGCTTTTGGTTTTGTTTATTTTTTCTAGTGCTTTCTTATTTTCAATTTCAATGGCTCTGCTCTAATCTTTCTTATTTCATTCTTTTTACTTGTTTTGGGGTTAGTTTGCTGTTCTTTTTCTAATTCCTCCAGGTGTGCAGTTAGGTCTTTTATTTTAGCTCTTTCTTTTTTAATATATGCATTTATCGCTATGAATTTCCCTTGCATTACTGCTTTTGCTGCAACCCATAGGTTTCAACATGTTCTGTTGTCATTTTCATTCACTTCAAGGTAGTTACTTATTTCTTTTGCGATTTCTTCCTCGACCCACTGTTAGTCTAATAGTGTGTTGTTTAACTTTCTTATCTTTGTGCCTAATCTGCTTCTCTGCCCCTTACTGAATTACAGTTTCATTCCATTGTGGTCAGAGAAATTGCTTTGTATAATTTCAATCTTTCTGATTTCATTAGAGTTATTCTGTGGCCTGGCATGTGGTCTATCTTGGAGAATGATCCATGTGCAGTCGAGAAGAATGTATATTCTGCTGTATATGTTTGTAATGTTCTGTATTTGTCTCTTAGGTCCCAATCCTCTAATATATTATTCAAAGTCTGTGTTTCTTTATTGATTCTCTGTCAAGATGTTCTGTGTATTAAAGTCTCCCACTATAATGGTAGAGACACCTATTTCTCCACTTAGTTTTTTTCAGTGTTTGCCTCATGTGTTTTGAGGCACTCTGGTTAGATGCATAAATGTTTACAGTTGTTCTTTCTTATTGACAGATAGCCCCTTTTATTAATTTATAGTGTTCTTCTTTGTCTCTTACAAAGTTTTTCATTTAAAGGCTATTTTGTCTGATACTAGTATAGCTACTCCCACCATTTTCTGTTTATTGTTTGCATGTAAAATTGTTTTCCAACCATTCACTTTGTTGCCTTGCATGCCTGGGTATAAGGTGGGTTTCTTGTAGACAGCATATAAATGGGTCATATTTCCTTATCCATTCTGCCAATCTGTGTCTCTTGAATGGAGAGTTTAATCCATTAACGCTCAATGTAATTACTTTGGAGGAATTACATTAGCCATATTCTCTTTAGGTTTATGTATTTCATATGTTGTTTTTATTTCTCCTTTTATCTTTTTGTTTTTCTTACACTCTCCTCCAACTCTATGTCTCTCCTTTTTTTTTTCCTTTCAACCAGCATAATTCCCTTTATTATTTCTTGAAACGGAATGTTTCTTATTGACAGACTCTCTTAATTTCTGTTTATCAGTGAATATTTTGAACTCTCTCATTTTTGAATGCCAGCTTTGCTGGATGGAAAATTCTTGGCTGGAAGTTTTTTTTTCTTTTAGCACCTACGTCATGCCAGTGCCTTCTTGTCTCCATGGATTCAGATGATAAATCAGCATTTAATGTTATGAAGCTTCCCTTGTATGTGATGTGTCTGTTTTCTCTTGCTACTGTCAGCATTCTTTCTTTGTATTGAGCATTGGACAATTTGACAAGTGTATGTCTTGGAGTAGTCCTTTTTGTATTTATACTGTTTGGGTTGTGCTTTGCTTCCTGGACATGTTTGTCCATGTCCCTCAATAGAGTTGGGAAATTTTCAGCCATTATTTCCTCCAATACTTCTGTCCCCTTTCTCTTCTCTCCTCCCTCTGGGATGCCTAGAATGCACATGTTTGTGCATT
>JAQZBX010055245.1:0-18466 GCA_029593785.1 Cabassous unicinctus | reverse complement strand
GTTGTTATTCCTTATTTGGAAATGCATGGGC
Organism: Cabassous unicinctus; assembly: GCA_029593785.1. Taxonomy (NCBI): domain Eukaryota; kingdom Metazoa; phylum Chordata; class Mammalia; order Cingulata; family Chlamyphoridae; genus Cabassous; species Cabassous unicinctus. Next base: position 18,435 of record JAQZBX010055245.1, on the reverse strand, counting down.
AAGTCTGGAAATGTGTGTGTGTGGGGGGGTGCGGTGGTTATTATCATAAGGATTGTGGCATGGGAAGACAGCTATTGACAGCTAGTGGGTATCTGGGTTGCTAAAATCCTGCCATGTGTGGGACATCCCCACATAGTCAGGAGCTATCTTTTCCCAAATGCCAGAACCATTGAGATTCACATATTGTTGAGGAAAATTAATTATTTTAAAAGGTCATTATTAACATGAAGAGGTCCAATAACTAATAAATATTTACTATCCATGGTCTTGCCCTTGTCACAGCAAAATGCCTTAGACATTTTAATTTCTAACAGCAAAATTATTAGACATTTGAATAATAGCTTTTCCTGTGCACTTTTTCTGGGTACCACCTTTTATAATTTGCCAAAGTTTGGCAACTTGTTATTTACAAGTTGTGATGGTTAGGCTAATGTGCCAACTCAGGCAGATAATTGTGCCCAGTTGTTTGGTCAAGCAAGCACTGGGCTAATTGTAATATAAGGATATTTATAGGCTTAGTTATCAGTGAGTTTACTGCGTAGATGGCTGATTACATCTGTGATCAACCAGGGAGATTGCCATCAGCAATGAGTGATATTTTATCCAATCAGTTGAATGCCCTAAAAGGGGAAGTGATTTCAGCATTCAGAAAGAATTTCCCAGCTCGTCTTTGGACAGCCACCATCTCCCGGAAACTCATCAAGGACATTCATTGGACTTTCATCGGAGCCCCTGGTTGGCAGCCTGCCTGTGGAACCTGGACTTGTGCATCCCCACGGTCACATGAGAGACTCTTACAAAATCTCATACTATTGACAGCTATCTCCTGTTGATTCTGTTTCCCTAGAGAACCCTAATACACAAGTATAATGCAGAACCTACTGGTAGGTGTCAATTGTGGCCTTTATAAAGAGAATAGATCAATAAACATGATAGCATTAGAAATGTCTTATTTCATCTCTTTTTCTGTGTTGGTAAGTGGAAGCGTTGCTTTCTGGGAGAAAACTGAAGAAGCTGTAGTACTTTCAGATTGTAAAATTATTGTAAAAGCTTGCCTCAGCCAGGCTTGAGCCAAAACATTTCAAAAGTCTCAAGTTATAGGATGTTATATTTTAGTATATCTTATTCTTCTGATCAAATACCTTTTTTAAAAAACTTGCTTGAGTCCCTCAAAATAGCCATCACTGTTAAAAAGGGAGGGATGAATCCTGGTCACTAAAAGATTAAATTTAAGATATGATAAAATATTTCATCAGAATTTTCAGAGTCCACTTTCCCTGGTACCAAGCAGGCCTGTTCTCAGAAGCTATTCTCCCTCTTTTTCTGAGCTCTTTTTTTGTGAAACTCAGCAGTGGTAACACCAATTTCAGACCCTAGTTTAAAGGGTATGGATTTTGGATGCAGGATGTCCTAATTTCCCTATTTTTGGCTCCTTCCAGAGAAACTAAACTCCTACATATCATGGTATTCTATTTTCGAAAGATGAAGAGAGTTCTGGGATTTCAGACCGTTTGAAAATGTGGTCATCTGGGCCAAGATGCCTTTGGAAGTGCAATCTAGGGCTTTGGCCTTAGATGGCTGATTCCTGCTAGTTCACCAGTGAACTGACTGAACAGCTTCCTTTGGGAAATTGGTAGTGGAATCAGCCTACCATGCTTCATATTTTTATTATCCTTCAAACTAATGCTTTTCTGCAGGAATTTATCCATCCAAGTTGATTTGGAACATGGACCCTGAAGCCAGTTATATTTGAAGCAGAACTTTGACTCTTTAATTACTGGGTTAACCTTGAGCAAGTTCCTTAACCTCTCTCTCTCTCTTTTCTTAAGGAGTGTGGCAGCGTGAGATTATTGTGGTGAATCCCAAAAAAGAGAAGGATTATGTTTGTAAACTGGTCTGCTCCTCTGAGTGTGATCCCCTTTGATTGTGTTAGATTCACGTGACATGTCTTGATTAAATTACCTGTTAAGATTAGGGTTGTGATTTGACCATATCAGTAGAGTGTGACTCAGGGTTGAATCCCTGCCCCTTTGGTGGGTTGATATAAATGGACACTCATTCAAGAAGACAGACAGAAGAAGATACAAGGAAGAAGAGAGAGCTCTCCATAGAGCCAAAGACATAGAAGAGGAGAGAACTTGATCATTTTGGTCCTTCCATGTGACAGAAAGGAGAAGGCTCAAACAGCTGAAGCCCCACGGGGAGCTGAGCCATTCGCCTGATAGTTTGCAGCTGAAGAGAACAGAGCAGCTGAGCAGCTGAGAAGGCCCAGAAAGAAACAAGATTTATGGCAACCTGGATATAGAGGAAGGCTGAACCCTCGCAGACATCACCGCCATCTTGCTTCAACATGTGGCAGCTGACTTTGGTGAGAAAGTACCTCTTATGGTACCTTGAGTTGGACTCTTTAGGGCCTTGTAACTGTAAGCTTCTACCCCAAATAAATACCCTTTATAAATGCCAACAGCTTTCTGGTACTTTGCATCAGCACCCCTTTGGCTGACCAATACAAGGAGGTACCCGAGATTGAACCCAGGGCCTCGTATTTGGGAAGCAGACACTCAGCCACTGAGCTACATCTACTCCCCCCTTAACCTCTTTTTGCTTCAGTTCTATCATTCATATAGGGGTGATAAGTAATAATGTCTTCTTCATAGAGTTTTTGTGCAGATTAAATGAAATAATCCTGGCATATAATAAATGCATAATAAATTTTATCCAATATTACTATAATTCTTTCCTCATTTCTATATTTCTCTGTGTTTCTTTTATCCCATGCCAGTTTTTCACTACTCCATTTCATGGGCAGTTCCCCTAAAACATTCATGATATTGCTGTCTTATCCACAGCCTTCTCCCTCATTCAAAGTCTAGATAGCATCGGAAGTTCCTTCAGTGTTCACATGGACAATCTGTAAAATTGTACATTGACTTCTCAATGTCATTTCTATTTTACCTTCAAAACGTAAACACCTAGATCGCTTTCTATGACAACCTCCAGTTCTTCCAGGTATCTCACTCAACCACCCATGCATTTGCCTCTCAATGGAGTCCACGGTCTGCTTAGCTATCTGCCAGCTACCTGTTTCTCACCTTACCAGAAACTCTGAAATACTCTCTGATTTCTCCAATTTTCTATCTCACCACTTTCCTCAGCTGATCCTCAGAAATCAACCTTACCTTTTACTTGAATGAGAGAAGAGAATGCATGTTTCTTCAAATTTCTATCATCATAACTACATTACACTCCCGCTATTATTTCCAGCTACTATTCTGTCTTAATGGAAAAGGTGTAGTTTTTTTTTTTTTTTTTGGTATAACTTCTCCCACATATTCAGACATTTTGGCTTACTTCTCACTGCCTGAGCTGTGGTTTACGGCCACCTCCAGCTGCAAGTGGTCCTGGGGAATTGTGTTTGTTTACATTGCTGCTTCCAGCAAAATTGGATTTCTGTTATCAAGGAGAGAAGAATTAATGATGGGTGGGAATAGGCAGTAGCTGGGTTATTATCACTGGTAAATGAAGGAGTCTTGATTCGCTCAACTAGCACTTACGTTGTATCCTATTTGCCTCTTTCTACATCTATATTTTGCCAGTGAACTCTTAACTTTGTGGGCAGGATCTATATTCATTTTGTATTTTAGTCTAACCCATAGTAAGTCTTCAGTAAATACATACTAGATTTAATGTGGCATTAAATGTCAGAGGAAAAAAATGAATCATTTAGTAAAAAGTGATGGGAGCAACTAGTAAACAGTTGGGAAAAACATTTAAATTAGATTCCTAAAATCATGCACCAAAGCAAATTCCAGATGGACTAAAAAGCAAATGTAGAAATAAAAGGATTAAAGAATTAAAATATGTAAATGATGATTTAGCAGATATTGAGTTAGAAATGTTCTTATCAGGAATAAATAGAAATTAGTAAATGAAAAATAGTTGTTTGTTAAAATGTACCCTAAATGTCATTTAAGAGCAAATAAACTGAAAAAACCATTGGCAGTATATCGTAAAAATTAACATATGCACAGTAACAGAACATTTTACCAAAGGCAAAAAGGAGTGTCCCAATAGGGCAGAAAACATGAACATGTTTTTTTCTGGAAAAGAAGAAATATGAATGACCAATAAGCAAAAGAAAAAATACCTATATCTTCATAACATAGTTGTAAGTTAAAGCAATAAAATTTTACTTGAATCTATAGACTTGGGGGAAGATGGGTAAAACCTAAGAGAGAAAAATTGGAAATTATTAAATATTCAGCAGTAGGAAAGCGAGTAAATCAGGACATGGCTTTATGAAGGAATCTTATGTGTCCATTTAATTTTACGTTTTGGAGGAGTATTAAGGATACACAAAATGTTCACAAGATATTATTAAACAAATAGGACAGTTTACAAAACATTATATATTTTCTCATACCAATTTATACATAAAGTATTTGTGCATATATACACACATAGAAAAACATTTAAAGATTATATGTAAAAATATTGAGACTTCTGAAGCATGGGATTGTGGATGAGAGTTTTTCATAATTTTCTGCGTTTTTCAAATGTTCTATAAAAAACATGTTTATTTATACTTAAGAATAGAGGTTTTTTAAAAGAATGGTGCAATGGGATTCCTTAGGAGGACTATGCAAGTGGGTAAAGTTTAAAAAATAATATCAGTATTTTTGTAAACCTTAAATACTCGCCATTTTTTTTTTCAAAATTATCTTCAAAATAAACAAATTAACAAAATTTTGTCTCTTCTTACTACCTTAAGTATCTTCCCAGCAAAAATCTCTTGGTGATAACATTTCTCCTTCCCAATATGTGAATTTTCTCTTAAGTCTGCCTTGCAATGATCATTTATTTATTTTACTATTTTGGACTCAGGGGCATCATTCATGACACACTATCATAACGTCTGTGATTTTCTATTTTTTAATTTTCTCTCTTTAGTTCTTATCTCTGGTCATATGTTTATCTCCACTAATGTTTGTGGTATATGTTCTTGGAAAATATATTTCTGAAAACATATAGTGGTGTTTTTTGGTGTATATATATATACATACATACATACATATCTTACACAAATATTGTACTATTAATTTTGTCCTGTTTTTAAGATCTATTCTTGTTGCTAGCTAACCTTCTGGCCTATATTAAAATAGTTTAATATTTCATAGTATGAAACTACTACATTCTAATTTTTTGTTTACTTAATGGTGGACACCTAGTTTGCTTCTAATCTTCAGCTATTGCAAACAGTGCAATCATAAAATGGTCCTGCAAAAAGCTTTCTGCAGGGTACTTTTATGATCCTGAAAACAAGTGTACCAGATATGTCTCGTAACGCCTCACATCCTCTTGGCTTTATCTCTGATTCCATCCACAACTACAGTAAGACTGTGGCTAGCCATCACTTTGAGGACGTTGGACAGATTGGACTGGATGGAAAGCACTAGCAGATGCAAGGGGTGGACTGTATCAGTTACCTCTTCTTCACCTCCTCGCATCCTCCCATCCTTTCCCCCACAGATGCCTTGTATATCACAATATAGCAAGTGCAAAGCTTTCTCTTTATGTTTGTATATATGTATGTATTTAGATGTAATGAGACAAAGAAGAGGTTATTTACCAGAATTTCTCTTTGGGCAAATGTCTTGATAAGTGTTGAATATAAGTGGTGAGTATGTGTGTCAGTTCCAAGTCTTGAAGAGAAATAGTTATTGATTCCTGCAAGGAAGGAGAAGAAGGAGAAGGAAAAGGAGGAAGAAGGGAGGAAGAAGAATAATGAGAAACCAGCAGGATGGGAAAAGTAGAAATTGTAGGACCCCTGAAATTCCAGGGTGCTGAAATACTCAGTAGACATTTTAAAGTTGATGCATATGGTGGTGCTTCTTAAACTTCAGTGTGCATACAGATCACTTGGGGGATGTCATTAAAATGAGCAATATGATTTAGTAGGTCTGGTGTAGTCTGCATTTCTAACAAGCTCCCCAATGATGCTAATATCTCTGTGGACCACACTTTGAGTCCAATGAGGATGCTTTTAAAGTCATGTTCCTTTAATATAATACACTTCTTTTTATATTGTTAAAAAAGCTCTCAGTTCGATTTTCAATATGTTCACTGTTGTCCTCAGATTTTCTGACTTCATTTAAAGGTAAAGCTTTTCACCTTACTTTTCTTTAATCACCTGTGTTGGAGCCTGGCAGGTGTTTCAAGTTGACTAGTTATTTCTTATGGGGCTTTTGTTTGGGAGACACCCCTCCACCCCCTGGCATCACTGGGAATCTCTAACCTGCAGTTCTTTTGCCTTGGCTTCTTTACTTCCCCACAAAGTCACCATCTGATCCAGCGGACACTGAAGTTGGCCTTTAGTTGGGGTGTCTTAGGCAAAACTGCGAAAGTCTCCATTTTATTATTAGTATTAGTCATCAGACATTTTCTGCTATGCCCTGCTCCCCTCTCCAGAAAGATATTTTTGGCAGATTCTAAGACTACCCCAGCCTGTCTCTATTTCTTGAGTGGATTTTATCTGGTCCATGGGAAAAGCCTCATACCTCGTTTGCCCAGACAAATTTTGGGAGACCAGGGCATCCCCAATGGAGCACCCTTTCTTTTGTGAACCATCAGAGTAGATAACTAGTTATTGATTCTCATTCATTAGATTTCTTAGGCTTAAGGCAGACACTAGCCCACTGTGCCCCCCAATCTCCAAATGACTTCAAGGATATGACTCTTTTTTTGGCTGGAGGAAAGGAACAAGCACACTCAACCTCTCCTTTGGGGTGGGGACACAGCACAGCTTTCTCCAAGGAAACCTCCCTCTCAACTCAAATTTTATCCACCTTCTTGAACGTTGTAGACCTTTGTATCTCAGTTTCCAACCACCACTTTGCAAAGCTTGCATAGAGGCTCTGCTAATGCATTGCAGATTTATACAGTGGTGATGAGTTTTCATCAGTTGGTATCTTGAGGATAAGTTGCCTTTTTCTTATTCTCACAAAATCCCCTTTTGATCTAGTGGCAGGTTATCTTGGTAAACATTGTCTTGGTGTCTTCAGAGAACTTGAGAAGTTATTAGGACTATTTTACGAACCTGAGTGTTTACCTTTATAAAATGTTGGCATGTACTACAAATTGTGTGGACTTGTATATATTTAATTCCTTATTTTTATCCCTTGCTTACCAGTGCAAGTTTAACTTTGTTGGTTTTTAATAATCCATTTGCTCTGACTGAGAGGTTTTTTAATTTTAAAAGTAGGTATGAAACAGAAGGATGTGAATTTCAGTTATTCTTTGGATTTGTATTTTCTCAAATCAATAAAGTTTAATTCTTTTAGTTGCTTTGTATTTCTCAATAGTGCAAAACATGTGAGTCCACAAATCTTAATTTTAATGTATTTATCATTCTAGGCTTCATTCCTTTGAGTAAAGTAATCTAATGCCTTGGTCTATAAAGATGACTATTATGAATATGGTTTTATAAGTATATAAATTAGGTAAAGCACATTTTATGAAAACCTTTTAAGTGACAGTTTATTTTCTCTTGAAATTTCCTGTAATATAATTTTGAGGTTTATTTCTCTTTCTTTTTCTTTTTGGTCCCAAATAGAAGGACTTTGAAGGCGTTTTTATGATCCAATTAAGGCAAATATTTTTGAGTTTATGAATCTGATGATTTAATCTTGTAGTTGTCCTTTATAACACTTGCAAGGCTTAGCAAGATCATGAAGAGAAATTGCATTTAGTTCTAGAACCTGTGGTAGAAATCTCTGGAGTTTATCTTTGTAATTTCTCATTTTTTCCCTATAAGAACCACCAACCAACGTTTATTCCACTGTCTATGAATAATTTTAGTTGACAATCAAAATATATTATCCCCCCCCCACCCCATGACCTCAGGGCAATGAAACCCTTCATTTCTTATTCTGAAGGCTGTTTGATGAACAAAGATTTAAAGCACTTATGCACTACAAAATTTCTTACAAATGAAATGCTCAATGGATTCTCTTATAAAATAATTCCTAGATATTTTAACCTAATATTTCTGTATTACATTATATTTTATCTTGCAGTTTGAAAGAATAGTAAATTTTCATTGTTTAAGACCTGTTTTCAGAGCTGATCATGAAGACAATCCTGTTCTGCGTCAGTGTTAAAAAGCAAACTTCCCTCCATCTTTGGCCAGAAGAGGGAACCAGTTGACTGCATCTGAAGCATATGTGCAATAATTCCAACAAACTTTTTTACTTCAAATTAATTGCCACTCAACAAAGTGATAGTTAAAAATAATGCGCATCTCTCAACTATTACCATGCAAAATTACTGGAGATGTATCAGTAACGTATTTTTTTCATTTGTTTACTCCTTGCAAATACTTGTTTTTTCTTAGACTATGTTTGTGAAATTGAATGCTTGCTAACTGATAGTCAATCTTTGTTTTAAGTCTAAGCTTTACCAATGGATTTGAAAATCAATAAGAAAACAACATGAAGATCCACCTTATTGTTTAGGGTATAGATTTTTGCCTCTGGTATAAGAACATTTTTTCTTAATTGCTCTACAGAGTTAAACAGAAGTACACAGCAACATAACATGATATATTTTTTGCTTCAAATATTGCTTATATTAATATTAGGCCATTTTTAAAATCTCTTTTAAATTAGGAAGCAATCACTCCCTTAAATTATTATTATATATATGTATTTTTATTGTTTTTTACTTGCTTTATCTCTGGTATATTTAGTAATACTTAAAGTTCAGCTAAAATGTTTCCTTGAATTAGTTCATACTCCAAAGGTAAAATGGCAGAGTGCTTTGAGGAAAATTTTTCTGGATAGTTAAGTATAAGAATAAAATTTAAAAAATAAAAACACAAAGAAAGCACCTATTATTGAGTAAACATGGGAATTTAGGTACTTCTGTGTTGATAAGTGCACAAATTAATTTTTAAAATTTGAGTTGATACTAGCTGTGCTTATATAACCAAACACATTAACTATGACAACTCAATGGTAAGAATTCAATCTACTTGTCTCCAGGACATAGTGTATTCAGTGGTTTATAGGAATAGGGTTATTGGGTAACCCATAGTGAATTTGACACTCATTGTTTGTTCCACTGAGATAATTTTAGTGGGATGATAGAAATATTAATTTTATTCACTTTATTTTTTTAATTCTTGAAAATATTTATCCTTCCTAATTTAGCTCCCAAATTGGAACACTTTCATCAAAAGCCTAAAAGAAAAATATATACCCAAAGAAGGCTCAAAATATCATTACCTATGATAAGAAAAGAGGCATTCAAAATCGGTCCTCTATTTAAGTGACTAAACAATTTGTGGTAGGTTAGAGATGGCCTGAAATTCTTTGAGACTTCTCCCATCAAGAAGTGAGGGTCTGTGTCTCCTTCCCTTGAATCTAGGTTCCATGAGTACTTTTACCAGGAGCATTTAGTGGAAGTGAAACTTTATTAGTTTTCTGAGCAAGGCTTTGGGGAACTGGCAGCTTCTGCTTCCTATCTCTTGGATCCCTTCTTCTTGGAATCCAGCTGCCATGCTGTGTGGAAGCCCAAGCAGCCCTTTGGAGAGGCCTATGTGAAAAGGAACTGAGGCCCCCAACTGAACTCCCAGTTGACAGCCAACACCACTCTGCCAACCATGGGAATGAATGACCTTGGGGGTGTATCTTTCAGCCCCAGGCCAGCTGCCTCTGCTGACATCATGTGGAACAAAGATAAAACTATCCCTGTTGAGCCCTGCCCCAACGGCTGCTTTTTGAGCAATATAAATATTTGTGTGTGTGTGTGTTTCCGCCTTAAGCCACCGGATTATGGAGAGGTTTGATTTGCATCAATACATAACTGAAACCTAGTTCTTCCCCTGCAATCTTCTTTCAAAGAAGTTTGTTCATAATAAATGACATAAAGCTGACAATTTGGTCTTCAAAACCTCTCATACGGTTAGAAGGAAAATGAAGCAATATAAGCTTGTAATTAGCATTAAGGAAAATAGGAAATCTACTGATAAGTTTTAAGTCTTGTACTCTACAATACCACTTCAGGATTGCAGTGTTAATTGCTTCATTGCTGCTAAGCAGTGTCAATACATTTAGAATTTGTACAATGTAGCAAGCATGTAATTGTGTCGTGACACCATATATGCATCAGAAGAAAGACACTTATGTGGACAATGGAGTTGGAATGGCTTTTAGAAACACTAATTAAAAAGAAGTTCTTATTGTATAACGATGTAGCAAGTTTGTTTCCAACAACTGTAGTTAGCATACTACAGCTAAAGTGCAGAGCAGTGAAATTTAAATAATACTTTCCTTTTCTGTCTTAAAATACCCTGTTGCCTAAAACTAGAAGACTTATAGGGATTTTGTCAATTATTTTAGAAGGCACAATCTCATTTTAACACTGATTTATTTTCATAAAAAAATTCCTTTCAGTGGACAAAATATACTTTTCTACCTAAAGCAGTGTTTCTAAAACAATCAACAGAATCACCTGGAGGATTTGTTAAACCATAGATTGCTGGGTCCCAACCTCAGAGTTTCTGATTCAGGAGGTCTGGGGTGAGGCCCAAGAATGTACATTTTATCAAGTTCCCAGGCAATGTTGATGTTGTTGGTCTGGAGAACACACTTTGAGAACCACTGAATTAAAGGAAATAATATATATGAAATGCTTAGCACAAAATTGGGTACCTACAAATTAAATATTACCTATTATTATTACCTAAGGTACCAAATTTAGGAGATTGATAAACAGGTCATCATTAAGTGTTTATTGAATGAGCTGTGCACTGTGCTAAATTTGAAGAGCTTATGCCCTAGGTTGCGAGAAAGATGGGGTGTTATGGGGACACATGGGTAAGAAGTAAACCACCCTTGGGGTTTATGAAGACCTTCCTTGGGATATGGACCCTGAGCTAAATTTTGACATAGGAACAAGAGTTAACTAAGTGAATAGAAGCTGGAGGATTCTTATTGACATAGGCAATGATACAAAGAAAATGAGAAAAGGTTGAAACTGCAGTTTCTATTGTAAAAGTTAAAGCTTGAGATACAGAAAGGTAAGCAATAATCTAGTTTTGTTTTTGAGAAAGTAAATTTGAAGTATAGACAGGAAGGGAGTAATACAGTTTCATGCAAAAATGTTGGTAAAATGGGGCTTGGTTTGCATTTTTCAAGAATTTCTTAACATTTTCTCATGGTAATTGATCGGAATAGAAGAGAAATGGCGAGAAAAGCTGGCCATAAGATCTATCTTTGTAATTTTAAAGAATCAATCTATACTCAAAGTGAATCTGAACTTAGAGGCCCCTATCTATAGCATTTCTGAATTTTGATTTGATAATGTTTTTGACAGCCCTCCTACTTCAATAAGAATATGATCCTTCTTATATAGAATATTTTGAGTTAATTTATTTTTATTTTTTATTTTTTTGAGGTATCAGGGCTGGGGATTGAACCCAGGACCTGGTATGCGGGGAGCCGGCACTCAACCACTGAGCCACATCGGCAACCCTGAGTTGGTTTTTTCATTTGACTGCTTGTTGTTTGCTTTTGTTTTTAGGAGGCACTGGGGGAACAAACCTGGGAACTTCCCATGTGGGAAGCAGGCACTCAACTACTTGTGCCACATCCACTCCTGAGTTGATGGTTTTTGAGAGTCCTTTTACCTCAGCTGAGATAGTAACTTGAATATGTTGCCTAAAACAGAAACGGCACTTCAAAATAAATTTTTAATATCAAGAAATGTCACATTGTGTTAATCAACTTGAGTACATTAAATATCAATGAGTTTTTGTCTAATTCCAAACTACTTGGTGGGCAACAGAGCAAAAAAGCATCACAAAAATAAAACTTTTGCTTCAGAAATATAACTTCTCACTCAGTTCCTCTGTGATAGAGAAAATGGTACACAAACAGGAACAAAAACAGGTACAGCTACTACCTAAAGATAACACAGAAATGCATGAAACAAAAAACTAGGCACCTGGAGTTAACATGAGTCTCTTTCTGACATAGCAAAAATGTATGTGAAGAAAATACCTTGAATAATAAAGGCATCTCAATTTTGAAGTAGGCAATTTTTTTTAGGTAACATCAGGAAGCTAGGTAATAGTTTAGAACTGATAAAATACATGCATATTTCACTTAGAATATAAAGACTTATATTGAGCCTGAAGAAAATTGAACAAAAAAAGAGTTTCTTGTGGTGAAAGAAAGGCCATTGCTTCAATAGCCCACCAACCCCGAATTATCATGATGGGCACAATATTGAATTTGTTAATTTGGCTTCAGTTGGAACTGTGTAAATCTTTCATTAATAGCAGCTAAGCTTGGATGCAATAACAACAATCATTTATAACCTTGATTGAAATGATATCCGCACATTATTCCTTTCCTTTCTGTGGGTGGAATACGCTTAGCTCTTTAACAAAATAATTATACTCTTAAGCATCATCGCAAGAAGGACAAACAGTAACATTCCAAAATCATGACAACGATTTTTTTTTTTTTAAGTAGATTAGAACACCAAAACAAAGAAGTCCTGAAAAGGAGAACAGAAACAGTTCACTGTAACATCTTGTAACATCTTTCACAAATTCAGATGCTAATCCAGCGCTTAAATAATGCTTATGTCAAAATAGCGAACTAACTTTCTGCAAAGGGCCTCTTTGAACTGGTTTTTACTTGTGGAACTGTTTCGTGTCCTGAAGATTATCCACATGTCAAGATGCCACACTGGAACCCAGATGAGTAGCTGGAAAGCTCATTATACTTGCCCTCAGGACAGCTAAGCTTTACATTTTTGATGACAATGGAATGTAGTAGTTTACAGTGTCAGGTGTGTGTGTGCGCACGTGCACGTGTATTTTGTTCTAAGGTCTGTTTGAGGTTCACCTTACTTAATTATAAAGTAAGCGTGAATCAAGGGTACACCCTTTGCAACTACCCTTCACCTTTCATCTTAAGGTTGTGCATCCTGCAAAATCTGATTTTCTCTCTGATCGAGTTCTAGGAATAGTTTATATAAACCATATTGAAAGAGAAATTAAAAACAATTACACTAAGGCGCTTTGCTTGTTTTAAAGGTAAAACACTGTATTTCTTATTTTCTATTGCATTTTAGAATTTAGGCAAGAAAAATAATCCTGAAGGTGTTCTCTGGGTACCCGACTGAACAGCTATAGGTCTTGAGAAACTGACACTATGAGTCTGTAAATTCTCTCAGAATTCCAGTGACAAAAGTGTTACTTTCACTAAAAAAGTATTTCTTATTTTTGAGATTTTCATCAGAAGTTCAACTGACATCATTGAATAAAACAATAATTTGTTAAGCAATCTTATGAAGCAAATATATTTTGTAATGTTCAAGCAGTCAGGCAAAACTTCTGTGGTGCTTCATTTCTGAGAATACAACCTTCATAGGGAGAAAACTGCTGTAATAGTGAAAAGAGCAGCCTCCACTCTGCCGCTAATCAGTTGCATGCCTTTGGTGAAGTTAAATACTCTCTCAACTTGTCTCTGCATATACATGCTAAAGGTATTGGACTAGGTCTTTAAAATTCAATTTCTCCAAATTCTATGTTTAAAAAGTAAACAGACCCATAGGAAGGGAAAAAAATCGTATGCAAAAGGTGATTCTTTTCCTTCCTCCCTCCCTGCCTTCCTCCCTTCTTCCTCTCTTCCTCCCTCTCTCCCTCCCTCCCTCTTTCCCTTTCTTTTTTCTTTCTTTCCTTCCTTCCTTCTTTCCCCTTTGATTTTCTTTCATTGCTTAGCTTATGAATTCTGCCTTGTAATACAAGTGAATGAATTATATTAACAGTTTGAGAACGTTATGATAAAAGCTTAAAAGAGGAGATGGGGAATGGTAAAGACACAATTTAAAGGAGTGATCAATGTCCTCTATCAAGAAGGAACTGTTTGGCCTCCTCTAGGAACACAAGGGCAAGCCTAGGCATGATTTTTGCTACTTATGTTGCAGAACCATTGAGTTAATACTGAAAGTCACTTTTCCTAAGCTTTGTTGTAGGATTGCATTATACGTAAAATTTACTATGAACCCTTTCAATGGCATCTCTTGGTTTCATCAAGTTTGACATTTTTAATGATCCCAATAAACCCTCTGCCTGTGGTATAGCATTAAAGAAATATCTGAGATGAGTTACTCCATTTGGGTCCAGTCAATGAACCCATCCAAGAGTTATTTCCTGAGAGTAAGCACAACAAAGGACCGTTTTAAAATTTGCCCAGTTTATGAGTTATTATACCCACCATCTATCTGTAAATCAAAGGATGCAAAATACAAATTTTGTCAAAGAAAGGACTACCTTGAAATAGGTTGATGCTTAAAATCTATCAGTGTGAAATCAGAAACTTTTATTATTGACAAGAGAGCAATTTTGATGTGTTGCCTTGAGAAAATGTAATAGCTCATGCTACAAAAACCAGTTAAAAAGTAAAAGTTGTCCCTGGATAAGGTTTCTCAAAAGGCCCTAAATATACATTCCCCAACATATTTTTTCAAGTTTATAGAAACAGTTAGTGAGACTCCAGTTAGTTTTGAAGGTCCTGATGAGCAGCACAGTTGCTGTCACCGGCAGTCATGTTAGGGACGTGCAGTTAGCCCTCTCTCTGTGAAGCATCGTGAAATGAACACAAGGGGCAGCTCAAAAGCCAGACCTGGCTCAAGCCATCAGGACTTCCCGCCCTGGGCTCTCTGTAATGGGCAAGAAGACGTTCCAAGGAGCTGGAGTAGCAGGTCATGCTGCCTGGTCCAGCCACTATGCCAACTTGCTTGACAGCTTGAGAAGTTTCTTTTGTTCTAGGATAAGCGTGAAGAGGAGCTGAACCCCTAATCAAACACAGCACCCTTGAACATGCAGCTGTTAGGTTGTTAAGTGCTTGCATGAAATGCCATCTACATAATGGAATGATATGCACGTTGCTAAGAGACACTAGACATTATTGCCAGAGTCAATATTTTAGAATCTTATATATTTTTTCTATTTCTAAGGATAATGTTAAACCTTTAGTGGCACCTCGCAGTAGAGATAGAGTGCTGGATTTTGAAAGAGTATCATCTAATGTTACTATATTGAGCTGTCACTGAAGAGCTTAAATTTAATTATTTTAACTTAGAGATGTCAGCATAATGGATCGTTAAAAGCATGGGTCCTGGCACCAAACTGCCTGGATTCCAAGCTATGTAATCCTGGACAAGTTATTTAACCTCTTTGTGTCTCAGTTTCCTCATCTGTAATATCTTCTTCCTCATCTTCCTCGAAGATGACGTGAATTAATATGTGTAAAGTTCCTTGAACAGTGCCAGTACATAGTAAACGTGATATAAGGGTTTGCTGTTGTTACATGTATCCACCTCCCTCCCCACCATCTCCCAAGTTTTAATGTCAGGATATCTATCAAACCTACTTTGCAAAATTGTTGGAATGAGAAATTGCACAGGATCTCATATTTACTACTCTCTCAAACTGGCTGTGAAATGGCTATTTGACAAGTCACTTAATGAGTTTACAGGTTGTCAACACATTGGTGCTCTATCTGAGAATTGCATTTTTATCCCAGAAAAGTGATTGTTACAATTTGGTAAGCCACACTGAATGCAACACACCTGGAAACTAATTGTTTACATGACAGCATTGGCTAGAAGTTTTCTTGTGACCTTGAATTTATCTAATTACTGAAAATTCATACAGGGGTACAACACATGCCTGGTGGCCCATCTGTCAAAGGCATCTAACTTTTGTTGTGCAGTGTCCAAGAGATTTGGTCCAGAAACCATACTTATTTTTCAGACTGACTCCAAAGTAAAAAGTTTTTGACTATTTAGTAATCTTTAAGAAAAGATTGAAATGTTTCTAGGTTTAACTCAAAACTGTCTGGAAAAAAATTGTTTTGCTCTAATTATCTATGCCCAATATTATCTTTTCCCAGATAATCCAGTATGCTATGTGGTTGAGAATTGTATGGTTTGCAGACAAGATTCTTGAGGCACCTCACCAAGGCAATCAGCAAGCCGTCTGTTATTTCCACGAAGCAGAATCAGTCAGGTGGTCAGTTTCAAGTGACAGCTTGAAATGACATGTAGGCCAAAAAGATTTTTAGGTTTCTTACCATTCAACATGACTTAGTCAAAATGTCGACTAATGTGGCTGCTTGTCAAGACTTTCTTTGGCTTTCCTCTCTTTAGCTTTACCTGAGGACTTGTAGGACTGACAAGAATCTGTTCTGAGTATTTTTCCTGTAAGCTTTTCTGCTACATATTTTTACCACAAGATTTAGTTATAATTTTATAATTTTTTGGTATGAAAGCAATCTAAGTTTATTGTAGAGAACTGGAAAATATAAAAAGTAGAAAAAATAAAATTAAAATGACTTGTATTCCTATTATTGTGATATATCCACTAACTTTTAATATATTTTCTTCTAATTATATGTGTGTACATATAAAGACATATAAGTATACAGTTAGGACCAAACTGTATGTACTGGCTTATTTATTGCCTATTTTTATGTTTTTTTTCAAAAACCAAGCATTACTATATCCCAATCTCAAAGATTCTTCAAGACATTATTTTTAGCTGCAGGATATTTCATCATATGGATGAATGCTATTTTATTTAGTTCTATATTGTTTAAACTTGTTTCCAGAACATAAATAATGTTACCAAAATCTTCTTATACATAAATATTTGACCACAATTCTGATGATTTCCTCAGAACAATTTCATGAAAGTGGGATTACAAGGTATGGCATTTTTTAAGGCAATTCACTACATTTTTTTTTCAGAAAGTTTGAACCAATGTGCACTTTTGCCTGGAGTATATCAGTGAATGCATTATATAAGGGTTTGTTGTTATTCCATGTATCTGCCTCCTTCCTCACCATGTCCCAGAAGTTTTAATGTCAGGATACCCATCGAACCAACTTTACAAACTTTATTTTTTTGTATTTCTCATTATTCCCTTGCAATGATGGCCTAGTATTATTTGGGGATGCAGTTAGGATACTAGTTAAGAGCACTGTTGGGGATTGAATCATGTAGCTCACAAAAGTCTTAATCTGTGTCCCATTTGTAAATAGTATCTTCGAATATGCCAAGCGGAGTCAGGGTGTGGCTGCGAATCCATTTGTGCATAGGATCTTGGAAGATTGTATCTAGATGAGCTCAGATTGAATCTGGGTGATCCTGAATCCATAAGGCTGGAGTCTGTATAAGCACAGGAAATTTGGAGGCAGGCAGTCAGTAGAAGAAGTCAGAGAAAGCTAAGGAGGAGACCAACCACAAGATGGCCATGTGACAGAGACAGGGGTGCAACCAAGGTATCCCCAGGACCATGGCAAGCCGGCACCAGAGTGTTAGACTGGGAGAAAGTGTGGCCTACTGAGACTTTGATTTTGGACTTCTGATATCCAAAGCCATGAGGCAATAAATCCCTGTTGTTTAAGCCAACTAGTATGTGGTGTTTGTCGTAGCAGTTCTGGCAAACTGCAGCAAGCACCGACCTCAGTTCTGCTGCTTAAAAACTGTAATCTTTAGCAGGTTATTTAACCTTTCTGGGCATTGCTTTCCTCATCTGTAAAATTTGGATTAAAATAATAGCACACATTTCATAGTGCTGTGAGAATTAAATAAGACAATAGATTTAAAGCTCTTAATAAAGTATCTGGCAAATAATAAACACACAGTAAATGCCTGGTATTAGTGTTATTGTAAACTACTGGCACTTAGGTAGGTATGATTTTAATTTGCATTAATTTTATTATCGCTGAAATTGAATATTGTGTCATATGCTTATTCCTCTTTATTTTTTGTGTGATTACCAATTGTCTGGTCTTATTTACCCAGTGTGGGAGGCATTGGAGATGAGCTGTCAAGGACCCACTTCAAGTCAAGACCTGCTGTCCAAGCCCTTGGTAGTGCTCCCAGTGGACAATCTTTGACTGTCAGCCCCATCGGGAATGACTTTAGCTGCCTGGTCTGAGATCATGCCTCTTCCCAGGTAGGTCCACATACAATGATCGATATGGAGGTACAAAGGCCTGGGCATCTTGGTCCAACTGGGGACCACTATGGGTGGCTACTCTAGCTGCAGAGCTCCACCCCTGTCCCTCCTGAACCCATCCCACTCTGGATTCAGCCGAAGCTGTCAGGCCTGCTCCTCTGCCTAATCCTGTTTCTTTGCTCCCCTGCCCCTTTCCATAGATGTTGATTCCAAGGGCACTTCCAAATAAGCATCCTGTCTTAGTTTGCTGAGCTGCTAAGACAACTACCACACTATGGGCTGGCTTAAACAATAGACATTTATTGTCTCATGATTTTGAAGGCTTGAAGTCAAATGAAGGTGTCGGTAAGGCCATGATCTCTCTGAGCCTGTAGGGTTGTTCTTGTGTTAC
>JAQZBX010055244.1:0-18465 GCA_029593785.1 Cabassous unicinctus | reverse complement strand
AGAATTGTAATAAAATTTTACTTATTTAGTCACCATCCATTGAAAGTTAATTCCGTCCTTTTGTGTGTGTGTCTTGTAACGTTCTTCTTTGGAACTCTTTTCATAATGACTTTTTGCAATGCATTAATTCTGGTCTTCATATTATCATATATATTTCCCTGCATTATTCTCATTTATTATTAATGAAACAAAACCACCAATCCATTTTATCTTTTATAATTTAATGCTGTTATCATCTAACATATATCTGAATTGATGCAAAATTTGTTTTTTAGGTAATAAGTATGTCTCACCACTCCTCATTATTTGTTTTATAATGCTATTTTTCCTTTGCAGTGGTAGGTGGTAGGTCTTATTGTTTTAAATTTAACTTACAATTACTTTCACCCAGCTGTAAGGTATGAAATTTACATCTATATACCCACCTACTTAGCTTTGCAGTATGTATACTATAATCAAGAAATAGTCTATCATTTTCAAAAGTTTATTGAAATTAAGCTTACACCCAAAACTGGCTCACAACAACAATAAAAACAATTATAGAAATATTGTTCAGCTATATCAACTGTTTCCAATTTTTAAATTTTATGCTATTGTTCTAATATATCATGTTGTTTATCTATGCTTCCATGTTTTAACAAACACATTCAGTGACTTGTAATTAGTCCAATGGGAATTTTTTGTATAATGACCTTTTAATACATAACTTGATAGGAGAAGGTGTTTAATAAATATGAGCTGAAATAAATTGAAATATGTGTTAAAATTATGCCTGCAAAAAATTATTTCTTTGCATCATACCATAGTGACTTCAGCTTATTTAACTATTCCCCTTTCCTCACATTCAGTAGATAGACAATATTTTAAAAACTGAAATAAAATTCAACCAAAAATGTCCCAAAATTACATAAACTGCATTTTTTTTTTTTGGATTAAATAGACCCAATTTTTTCTGTCACCCCATAGAAAAATCTTTAATCTACCCATAAGAATATCTGGGTCCACTACTCATATGCAATGAATGGGAATAGTTGGTTATATTTGAGCATATGAACCCTTGTTGCTATAGACACAACCACTTATTATTCAGAAACTGACTCTCCTCCCTTTCCATTGTGTGTGATAGGGCAAACCTGTCTGTTAACAGAAACCTAACCCATAGTGATCTGTGTAAACATTTTATCCAGCCTAGCTCACCATTTATCCCATCTGCTTTGCAAAAATTACTCATCTCTGAATAAGCATATATTCGATCTTCCCCCTTCTCTGGGATTTTAATAATTTAAGCTATATGACAGATCATGGGGGCCAAAATTTTCTTTCTAAGGGAAGTATTCAACTTGTTAAAGAATTTAGTCAGAACTTCAAATTGTTTGAAAATCCTTTGAACATATATTTAAAATTGGCCTTGTTACTTACCAATACAAATTTATGGTAGGAAAATCCCTATATTCTGAAAAAATGGGCTTAGTCTGCTCATGGAACTATCAGATTGTGAATAGAAGACCCTTTTTCCTCACCCAGAATAGAATTCCAACCACTTGCCACCTTTGTTCCTTTTTGTCAATTATTTGCTATGAATCTGTGAACACTCACTTTACTGTGCCTTTTATAGTAATTCTACTATTTCTTGAGGTATAATTCATGATGTTTAACTGCTGATATACATATATATGATTCTAAGTTTGATACTTATTATGGATTGAATTTTGTCCCTAATAAGTTATATTCTAGTATTAAACCCCCTTCTCTTGAATGTGATTCTACTTAGAAGTAGAATCTTAGAAAATATCATTAGTAATAATGAGGCCAAACTGGATAGGGTGGGCAACATGACTGGCATCCTTGAAAGGAGAGTAAATTTGGACAGTGAGAGAAAGATAGGGAATGAGAAGAAGACAGATATTCAGTGGTGTCGTGCATTTTCATTGCCAGAACCCTCCAGATTTCAACAAACTCATGGCTCTGCTAACACTATAATAATGAGCTCTAGGGTCCAGAAGTGTGTATTAAGCCACCCAACAAAGTCTGCTCTATAAACAGCCCAGTTTGTGGTATTTTGTTATGCCTTCCCTAGGAAACTAACACAAAACCAACAATCAAAAAGGATACAGTTATATATTTATTAATAATTTTTCCAATTATGTATGAGAATGTTCATTTCCTTCCATTGTTAATATTTTGTATTTGCTTAAATTAACATTGATTTCTATTTGCAATTTATCAATAATGATAAATTTTGTAAAGGCAAATTTTCACATTTTCAAACTTTTAAAAAAGATTTATGTTTATTTTATTTATAATTATAATTATTTATAATTTTTGTCTGCTGTGCAGAGGTAGCAATTACTTAAATAACCTGGATGGTTTTAGTAAGCTTTGCTGAAGAAGGTTGCCTAGATTAGCTTCAATTACAGACAGTAAGCAAATATTTCTTTTAGAGTTAATTCCAAGAAAAAGTTAGATATCATTGAGAACAAACATGAAATCAAAAGAGTGAGCTGGATACACTCTTTTAATTTTATTAATTTACAAGAGAAAGGTGAAAATATTAAATCCGCCAAAAAGATGTTCTGAATTTCAACTAACATTTTACATTCAATGTACTAGGTGAACAAAGGAAAAAATTAAAAATATATGTATCCTTGCTAAAGAGTGACTAGCTGCAGGCACTTACTGGTATTAAACACCTAACAGTGTTTAATCACATTCCTGAATCATTTCAGGTAGGACATCATGCCTACAATATTTCTTCAATTTAGGACATATCTCTCTGAAATGCATTTTGCTCCATTTTGATTCTGGTTATTTTATTGTTAATTTAACTGCATGCATTTCACCATCCCTCCCCTCTAAGTTAAATGTTGTTACATCTTTTTCCTATTATTTGTTTGAAAAAAATTTATCACTCAAGGTACAACTTGGCTGTATCTTATTCATTTTTAACTGATGTGAATTCATTAATTATATCTAATATATGTAACTATATTATTAAAGGTTAATACTATTTTGTAGAGAAATTTTAAAGAGATGTCTTAAAATTTTTAGTATGTTGACATTTTTTTATCTGTATCAATGTTACTAATAAAGAATTTTCACATCTTGTTGCCTATTAGTTCAGTTTGTAACTTTCTGGTAAATGACTATAAGTTATAAAAATTTGTTGAGGAAACTTTGGAATCAGTTAAAAAAAATACATTTTGTGAATATTTCTGTGCTGTGAGAAATAAAATACATTTCCCAGTCTTCCATTTTCCAGTCCAGCATGTAAGCAAACTGGAAATCATCATCCCCTTTCCAAAAACAAGGAAAATGCTGAACAATATGGAAAATAACTCTTCTTATATATAAGAGAATTTGAATCACAAAGAAAGCCACTGCTGGTAACTGAATATAGGAAGTTAATGTGAATAATTGCTAACCTGGAGGAGAAGTAAAGAAATAGAACCTTTCTGCTAGAGACAGTACAAGTTGGAATGCTTGTACTCTTGGTAACAACTTGTGGAAGCTCAGTGTAGACAACCTTGAGATTTAAAGATTCTAGGAGAACTGATTTTAGGGGGGAAGGACATGCTTCTTTGAGTTTTAGCTCCAATAGTTTCACAGGTTCCCACTGTGAATTATACTTTCACTAAGGAGAGGGAGAATGTAGCATATCTGAAGTAACTAAGAAATGGTGATGCCTAGAAGAAAAGTCACTCAATTTGGTTTCAAGGCAGCAGCTGTTGAGTTTTGCCCTGGGATTTTAGCACTGCCATTTTCCAATACTCAGAGTTATCTGTGCTTGGTAAATGAATATGTAACTGTTGTTTTTGCTTACTTGCTTCCAAAAGAATAGATTTTCTGAATTTGGGCAGTTGAAGGACAGAGGAATAAGTTTGCTTGGCCTACCTAAGGGAACAGAGGGGCAGACAAGGGACATTTTCTCTGAGGACTGTGCAGGTAGAATTGTAAATTGGTCCAAACCTCGGCAGTAGAAAAGGTCGTGCTGTATTTAACCTCCTCAGTTCTTTGGAAATGTATGGCCCTGACACAAAAGACAGTGAATCTCAACAAGTACATTGTGTGCAACTCTTCCCTTTATATATATGTTTCTGATGATATGGCGAGGAAAAATATAAATGGTAAATTAGCCTATATTAATTTTTCTGAAAAGAAAATAAGATTTACTTTTAACCCCCCCAAAATCAATTGAGTAATAGGCAAAATGAGAATTAACAGCCTTTATTTTGTAGCACAACTAAAAGTAACATTAGATAACAACCAATCAAATAGCTGAGAGAGTATAAATAAAAGCTAAATTGAGATTTTAACGCCATTTTTTCTGTTTATGTATTTTGATAACTTGCATCCTTCAGTGTTTCTTCAATAACAAGAGAAGAAACATTGTCTCAAACCATATTTGAAGTACAAAAATATATCATTAACACATAGGAGATATTTATTATTAATTAATTTAATTAATTACCTTCTGTGGCTTTAAATTAGAATTAATTTTTAAATTCTTTAATTGCAAATATTTTAACTTTATTAAAGTAAGAATTTTATAACAAGTTGCTATGTTGACATGGCTAAAAAAAAGTAGGTAAGGCAAAAATAGATACTTCACCCCCAGGAGTGTTAAAGCATAAGTGAATATATTCAATAGATTTATTATGCATAGGATTTAAAAATATACAGGTTAACTCATTGAGATAAAGGTAGATAGGCCTATGAGCTCCTCATATTCTGAAATGCTACTAGTTACTATAAATGAATAAGTTGCCTCTGCAGATTAAAACATACATTTTTTTAAAAAAGTACTAAAAGGTATTAATTGCATATCAGTATATTGATGAGAAAAATGAACTTTTCACCAAATTATGGAGCAGTACATAATTTGTGAAAATCACTTGAACAATCTTAGGATACATTTTATTTTAAAACTGAAACCACGGTGTGTTGTTATGTCTACCACCTGACATGTGAATTTATAGTTCAGGATGCATTGACAAGAAAAATTGTTCATTTCTTATAAGCTTGAAACTTTAGAGGATCATATATCAAGTCATTTTTTTTTTAAAAGAAGAAAGAATAGGCAATCAGAAGTAATCCAAGCTACAAAATTGTTATTAACATGATGGTTCTATAAAATCATTTTGTAGGAGTGAGAATATCAAAATCAGAGATGCCTAAGGATATGGCAGGAGAGTCTTTAATAATAAACTATTTTATATTCCTTATATCTTAACTAGTTTACATGGGCCTTTCTTTGACATATGCGCCACTGATTCAGAATGACCAACTCCATTCAATATATATATATATGATATATATAAACTCATATATATTTTATATATATATATATATATATACACACACACTCCATAAAGCATTTACATTTAGAGACAACAAAATTAACTCACTCTTAGGAATCAAACTGCTCTGTGTATCTGTTGTTCTGATTTTCTTATTGAACCTATTTCACTATCTCCATCCTTTACTTTGAAAACAAAATGCATGTAGTTTTACAAACACTGGTAGTAAAGACAGAGTATATGAACAAAATCCTGATTCAAGGACTTTTTATCTTTAATTGATTTTGCTTCTTTGAAGAAAATCCTTCATTAGATTAAATAAATACTCAATTTACAAACTATCAATTGAAAATAAAACTCTGAAGCAAACATCATGTACATTGTTACTTTGAAAACACTATTTTATATTTTAATTGCGTTTATTTTAGAGACCTTTAATAAGAATTTTTAAAACCCAGTTTTGAAGTAAACAGTAACATTATTGAAATACAATTCAGAATTCATATATATATTTTTAGCAGTGAAAAGTTGCTTGGTATTTAAGCAGAGTAATGTGTCCACAGTGTTTTGAGCTACCTTCTAATGGTCAGTTATTTTGCATTAATATCCATATTTGTTGGAGAGCTACTAACTGATTCATAGGCTTACATAGGCTTTATTTTATATTTATATTGAAATAAATATAGTTAATGCAATGCAGTATTCTTATAAACCAAAGGACATACTTGTTAAGGGGTCAATGTCACTTATGTGGAATTATATGACATTTCATAGATAGAGCATCATAATAGAAGGGTGTGCTTCCAATCATAAAGAATCAAGTCACTATATTGAGGCAAACAGTGACTCTGACTACACTTTTCCAGGAAAAAGGCCAATCCACTGTGTGAGTGAAATTCATTTCTTTTTATTCTCAGAGATGTTGTGTTTTATATGACCCAGTGTTGAAGGAACAACTTGAACAATGTAAAGCCTGTACATTTGCAAAAATATCCAATCTATTCTCTTCATTTCTATTTCCACAAACCAGCATATGAGTCAATGGAGGCTCTCTCCATTTACCCCCCTTCAGACTAGATTATTCCTCCTTGAACTAGGTGCTACTTTTCCCCTTCACACAGAGTTCTATTGGATTAAGCATAGATGAAATACATCACCAAGACCTCTCTCTGTCCAAATTATATCACTGCTAGCAGTTTTTGCTTCTGTTTGTTTTTGTTTCCATTGTTTTTGTAGTTTGTCATATCATCAACATTCTTTTGAGTTTGTGGATTCTCACAAACTGAATCTCACACAGCAGACATCTGCTTTGATACAGTGTTTCCTCTTGTCCACTTTTGATGGTCTTGCATTTTCAGCTGTCAAACTACAAAAAACAAAGACAAATTAATGTATCTTGATTACAAAGTAAAGAAGATTTATGATTTCTCTTTTAGAGGTAACATTAGGCAAAATGCTGAAGAAAAAGTACATGAAATCGGGAAACATTAAGATGTGACTATTCTTCTGGTCCTTTAACTACTGTTTAAATATTCAAAATTACTTGATCTCTCTGAAAATCAAACTTGCCTTTGAAAGCAAGAAATGTTATCTTTACAGATTTTTTATAATGTTAAAAATGCCTTATGTAAAACAACTAACACATTTCACATAGGTGCATTGAAAGTTAATTTTGGCTACTATTTCAGTTATGCAGTCTCTAGCTCATGATAATCAGGGCTAAGCAAAATCAGAAAATGTTTTAAGTATCTGTGTTAAATATATCCATATATAGAGATAAATATAGATTGGTAAATTGATAGGTACATAGACATAGATAGATACAGATAGTTTTGTAGAGATAAAATGAAGGGTTAAGTATATAGATGGATGATAGATAGATAGATAAAGATAATAGATAAAAATTATATATAAAAGTATATTTTATATTTAATCAAGTTCTAATTAAATTATAAAATTGAAATATCAATATTTCAAGGAGTAAGAATATATTTCATTACAATACAGAAAATGCAGTATCTTGGTAATTTTGCTTTAAACTATTTTAAGTCAATTTCATTACAAATGAGAAATTAGTGGTAAAGAGATAGAGTTGAACATAGTTGACAATATATATCATTGTATGACTAGGTAAGAGAATGAAGTTGCCACGTTGTAAAATTAGAGTGTCACCAATTTGTGGTTGAATTAAAGATTTTTGTCTAATTTACCCAGGATAATGAATTAGGAAGAAGAGGTTGGGGAGATGGACTAATCAGATCACTGGAACTGACTTTGTTCTTCTGGGGCTATTTCAAAACATTCAAGTCCCCAATCTCCTCTTCTCTCTGAGCGTCTTGATGTTTATTGTGATACTTGTTGGAAATATTATGATGATTATTCTTATTTGGTTGGACTCTCAAGTCCATAACCCTATGTACTTCCTTCTCAGTCAGCTTTCCATCATAGACCTCTTGCATAGCTCCACTATTGTCCCCAAGATAGCCATTGATTTCCTGTCTGGGAAGAATGCCATTTCCTTTATTAACTGTGTAACTCAGCTCATCCTTTTCACTACACTTTGGGGAACAGAGTGTCTTCCCCTATCAGTCATGGCTTATGACCGCTATGTGGCTATATGCCATCTTCTCTGTTACTCAGTTCCCCTGTGCCCCACCATTTGTGCCTCCATGGTGACTGATACCTGGCTGGGCTTACTGCTCAATGTCTTGATCCATGTCATATATACTCTGAATCTCACTTACTGTACCTTTTGGGAAATTCATCATTTCTTTTGTGAGATCCCAATTCTCCTGAAACTTGTTTGTGCTGATACATCTCTTTATGAAAATGGGCTTTATGTCAGTGGGATTGTGTTCTTCCTCATTCCAGTATCTGCTATCATGGCCTCATATGGGCTGATACTCTCTAGTGCTTTGAAATTACGATCAAACCTTGGGATGAGAAAGGCTTTGGCATCCTGTTCTACCTATATTATTGTGGTGTCTCCCTTCTATGGACCAGCCATCTTCAAGCACTTTCTTCCCAAAGCCTATCATACTGCTGAGCAGGATGAAGTTGTGGCCACCTTTACCCTATTGTCACTCCCATGCTCAACCCCCTCATCTACAGCCTTCAAAACATAGAGGTAACTGGAGCCCTCAGGAAAGTTCTAGGAAGGTAAAGCTACTTTAAAAATGATAGCTATTGAGAAAAATACATGAGAGAATGTACCTCATATACAGAATGGTATCACTCTAACTGATAGACAAGATACAAAAACCAAACTGCTACTTTTCTGGAGACAACTCATGGACAAATTCCTTCAATCCACTCTTGGTAAAATGATATTAAATGAGTCCACTCCTTGATGTTGAGCCTCATTTGTACTTCAAAGAACTATTAAACAGTATGCTCTATGTCAGAAGATATCCAAAATTGCAGGTGATAGCATACAATACGTTACATAAATATCTTGTGATATTAGACATCAGGAAATAAGCACAACCATGGTGATATTCATTCTATGCTGTATTTTACACTTATTCTCCTTAAGGAGTAATATTAAAATATTGTAACATGATTTAAAATAAATATTAGTAATATATTGCTTATAACATAAGTTTCTAACTCTTAAGGTGACATTTAATTCTGAGTATGGCCCAAAACAGATTTTTCTTCTGTTCTCATAACTTTATTTTAGAAATGATATCATGGTTTTTTACTAATTTTTAGAAGCACATATATTTTTATATTTCTTATTAATTTATAAATAATGAACAACAGCAATTTGGCCTAATCAAATATATTAAGATACATAAAATATTATTTTCTTCATTTTTCAAGTCTTTCTATTTTATATATATATACCCACACATGTACACATACATGTGTATAAATCATATACATATGCCTACATTTTTATAGATTCACACAGATATTCATGTATATATACATATGCATATATATGTATATATAAATAACAATCCCCATTTCTCCCATCCAAGTACTAACCAGGCCTGACCCTACTTAGCTTCCGAGATCAGACGAGATCGGGCGCATTCAGGGTGGTATGGCCGTAGACAACAATCCCCATTTCTATGGAATTTTTTCCTGTTAAATTTTCAAAAATGAAAATAATGCATCCAGCTATATCATTATTTTATTCATGTATATTTCCCAATTAAATTTTATGATTCACATACATTTACATATGATAAATGTATGTGCATAAGTATGTATGTTTATGTGAGACTATGTTTTTGTAAATCCAGTTCACAATGAAATTAAAATATAATTTTATGTGTATAATTTTCTTTAATAATTTGTAAGTGTAAAAAGGATGTCATTAGAATTTTAACAAATGAGTAATTGTGTTTTTACCTACCACTGGTAATGAAGCCCTTTATTTTGTGTCCATGTCTTTTAATCTTTTTCTTTGGGACTCATTTCATAATGAAATATCCATATATTAATTCTGGCCTTCATATTTTCATATATATTTCTGTGATTTACTTTCATTTATTAGTAATGAAAATGTTTAATATTGTTTTCATCTATTATATAGTTGAATTTATGCAACTTTCATTTTTCAATTTTGGTTACAAGTAATTATCATCCCTCCTCATTATTTGTTCTATAATTCTACCTTTTTTTTGCCGTGGTCAGTTTTTCCCTTTTAAATTTAACGTACAATTCCAACTTCACCCAGCTCTAAGGTATGCAATTACTTTGTCTAAATAACTATCTACTTAGTTTTGCAGCATATATTTAATAATCAATAAATTGTGTCTCATTTTCAAAGGAGATTGGTAAGATATTAAATTCACATGTAGCGCTGGCCCACAACAACAAAAGAAATAATCATAGTAATGCTGCTCAACAATACCAACTCTTTCTAATTTTTATCCTTTATGATACTGTTTTAATATTTCATATTGCTTAGCAAACATATCTAGATATGTTAACAAACATATCTAATGGCTTATTAATTGCATAATAACAGGACCCATGGGAATTTTATAGAGCAATGATCCTTTAATAAGATAGGAGGAGATGTTTAATATTTATGAGCTAAAATATACTGAAATTGTATAAAATGTGTGCCAGCAAAAAATTCTTTATTTGCATCCTATCATCATCTTCAGCCTCTTTATTTCTCTTTTGTCATGTTCACCAGATAACCAGTATTTTAAAACTGTAATATAATTCAAGTAACAGTAACCCTAAATTACATCAACTGATGTGGGTTAAAGATTTTCTATTCTTTTTTCTATCATCCATAGACAAATCTTTAATTCAAACAGGAGGATATCTGGGCCCTCTATTTAAATGTAATGAAAAAGACTAATTGGGTACATTTGGAAATATGACACCTTGTTGCTAGATCTCTGCTATGTGTAATTATGCTTATTCAGAAACTGGTTCTCCTTCCTTTCTATGTGGGGTTTTGGCAAACCTGTGTGTAAGGGAAACCTAACCAAGGTGGTATGTTATACCACCTAGACAAATATTTACTCTACCTCACCACAATTACTGGTGTAGAAATGAGCACAATATAAATTCAAGATCCTCATTATTCTTTATGGGGAATTTTTACAATTTAAGCCATATAACAAATCAGCGGGTCCAAATTTCCCTTTCAAGGTATGAGTTTTTCTTGTTGAAGACTTTGGTTAGCTCTTCAAATCATTTTAAAGCACATTGAATCAATATTTATAACTGGTAATTGTCACATACAAATAGAAATTTATAATGGAAAATATTCTCAAATATTGCAAAAATGTACGACGAGTAGGCCCCTGTTACTATCCCGGAAGAGTTTCCAACCATTTGACACCCTCCTCAATTGTCCAATTTTTGTCCATATCTATTGTTAGCAAGAACTCTGTCAACACTGACCTTCTTGTGTCTTTTATAATTATAGCTCCACTATTTCATGAAGTTTAACTGCTGAGTGTGAATATATACATCGTTCTAACAATGAAATAAATAACTGGTAGACTTTCTGTAAATCAGGAAGGAAGTTTTATTGTGCAAGAGCAGTATGCATGCAGAGCAGCACCAAACAGGGATTTCTTCAGGAAAGGCTAAGCTGTGGAAGCAACGTATATGGCTGTTTAAGATGGGGGTCAGAGTGAGGGGGAGTGCATGGGTCAGTCTGGGTGAATTGTCCTTCGATAGAAGTTGATTACTCAGCAAACTACAGAAGTAGGATGTTTGTGCAAGATCTGGGACATCTGTTGACTGTGAGCAGACCCTCTCTTGCTAGCCTTGACTTGTTTGCTACAGTTTCCTTTCCTCACAGGGGCAAGGGTCTATGTCACTACTTCAAAGTATCATTGGTATGTCAGCTTAGCTCATTTTGGCCTCCTTTTCTTCTTCATAGTTCCCCTAAATAAAATGGAAGCTCAAGCAAATCAAGGTGATTTGCAAAGTCATTTACCATTCCATTTTTACTACTCTAATTTTGTCCCTTAAAATATATATAACCTTTGGAGACAACCAGCAAGATGGTGGCAGAGGAAGTTGCTCCTAGAACCAGGTCCTGCTACAGGGCAGTTAGTAATCACCCTGAGGTAGCTAAAGGATTTGCTTGCAGGCTCCAGGAGACCAGAAGTGCATCATGCAGCATCCTTGAAAGAATGGAAGGAGGAAACTGCCCATCTGCAGAGAAGATTCGTAAGTAGAGCACTCCACACCATGGAGGCCATTGCCCATTCTCTACTGGAGGCACAAGACACCTCGGGAGCTGTTTCGTGGCTGGAATTGAAAGCTCCACTTCCAAAAAACGGGGAAAGAAGAGACGGTTGGGCATCAACTTCAGCTACTGATTAGTAAATTCGGTGGGCTAAAGCATAATCTTAAAAACAGCTAAGGTTTGAAACTGTCCAAGTCAGAAAGAGGCCGGCAGCCATCATCTTAACTCTGTGCCTGACACAAGGGGAAGTGGGGCCAACTGAAAATCACAGTGCTGGTAGAGACTGGCTTTTTTCCATCTAAATCAGATTGTAGCTCTAGCCTAAGCCCCAGGTCCACCTCGGACAGGGAGGAACCTGGGTAAAACTGCACCAACCTCTCTGGAAAATTACAAGCCACACCAGCGAGACTGGTAATCATCCTACTCTGGTGGCACAAGCCACCCCAGGAGCTATTCTGTGGCAGGAATTGGAAGCTCCATTTCCCAAAAACAGGGGAGGAAGAGATGGTTGGCCACCAATTTCAGCAATGATTAGTAAGTTCGGCTGGCTAAAATATAACCCTATGAATAGCTGAATATTGAACCTATCCAAGTGGAAAGGAGGCTGGTAGCCACCATTTTGACTCCACCCCAGCATGAGGAGTAGAAAGGCTGACTGAAAATCATGGATAAGTTAGAGACCAATTTCTTTCACCCAGATTGCCCTGCAGCCCTAGCCTAGGCTTCAGCCCCACCTCAAGCAGGGAGGAATCTGACAAGCCCTGTAACAGCCTATGCAGGTAACTGCAGGTACATTTGGCTGACACAGACTGAATAATCAGAAGTCTACCAGGGCACTGCCGTCATCTTGGACCTGCATTGCATAGATTTCTGCCCACACCTGCAGCTCCATCCCCACCCCAGGCAGGGGAAAAAGGGGCATGAAGCTTCATTAGTCTCTCTGGGCAAATGCATGACTTGGATTATTCTACAGAGCTGTGTCTCTGTCCCTACCCCTGGCAAAGGAGAAATTTGGGAGAGGCTTTGTTGGTCCTTGGGGGACTGAGGGCAGCTTGAGCCTCCACAGCATACAGCACCAACTACATCCTTGGCTCCTACTACAGAACCAACAACGGAGAAAGGGCAGGAAACCCTAAACTAAAGAGAAAAACTGCACCCAGAATAAATACTCTAGTAAGCCAGATGCCAAACACTAACAAAAAAATACAATCCACACCAAGAAACAGGAAGATATGGCCAGGTTAAAGGAACAATATAAGCTTCCAGATGACATGAAGGAGTTGAGACAATTAATCATAGATGTTCAAACAAATGTCCTTAATAAATTCAATGAGATGGCTAAAGAAATTAAGGATATTAAGAAGACATTGGATGAACACAAAGAAGAAATTAAAGCATACATAGAAAAATAGCAGATCTTATGGGAATGAAAGATGCAATAAATGAAATTTAAAATACACTGGAATCATATAATCACAGATTTGAGGAGACAGAAGAAAGGATTGGTGAGCTTGAAGAAATTGCCTCTGAAAGTGAACATACCGAAGAACAGATGAAGAAAAGATTAGAATAAAATTAAAGAAGGTCTCAGGGAACTAAATGACAGCAAGAGATGTGCAAACATACAGGCCATTGTGTCCCAGAAGGAGAAGAGAAGGAAAAAGGGGCAGAAGGAATATTTGAAGAAATAATGGTAGAAAATTTTCCAACCCTATTGAAGGACATAGATATCCATGTACAGGAAGCATGACATACTCCAATCTGAAAAAATCTGAATAGGCCAACTCCAAGACACATCTTATTCAGAATGTCAAATGCCAAAGTCAAAGAGAGAATTCTGAGAGCAGCAAGAGAAAAGTAATGCATAACATAAAAAGGATACCCAATAAGATTAAGTGCTGATTTCTCACCAGAAACCCTGGAGCCAGAAGACAGTGGTATGATATATTTAAGATACTGCAAGAGAAAAACTTCCACCCAAGGATCTTATATCTGGCAAGATTGTCTTTCAAAAATGAAGGTGAGTTTAGAATATTCACAGATAAACAGAAACTGAGAGAGATTATAACCAGAGACTTGCATTGCAGGAAATACTAAAAGATGTGCTACAGTCTGAAAAGAAAAGACAGGAGAGAGAAGACTGGAAGAAAGTCTAGAAATTAAGATTATATCAATGAAACTAATTAAAAGTGTCAAAAGAGTGGTGGAAATAAAATATGATAAATAAAAGCCAAATATTTAAGAATAAACTTAAAGAAAGATATAAAGCACTTGTATTCAGAAAACTACAACTAATTGTTAAAAGAAATTTTAAAAAAAGTCCTAAATAATTGGAAGATCATTTCATGCTGACAAATTGGAAGACTAAATATCATTAAGATGTCAATTCTACTCAAATTGATATACAGATTCAATGCAATCCCAATAAAAATTCCACCAGCATTTTTTAAATAAATGGAAAACATGATTATCAAATCTATTTGGAAGGTAAGGGGTCCTGGACAGCCAGAAACATCTTAAAAAGAAAAGCAAAGTTGGAGGACTCTCATTTCTAAACTTTAAATCATATTACCAAGCTAAAGTGGTAAAAATGGCATGGTACTGGCATAAAGACAGACACATAGACCAATAGAACTGAATTGATGGTTCAGAAACAGGTCCTCGCATCTATGGTCAAGTGTTTTGCTTTTTTTCTTTTTCACCTGACAATAAATATTTTAATTTTTTGTTTTGTTTTTATGATGACAAATAATTTTCAAGTTTATTTCCTTTGTTTTCGTTTGTTTGAAATACAAAGCTAAACCACAAATAGGTACAACCAAGACATTTTATCTCACATCTACAGTCCTGCCAGCTCCTCCTATTTGCTGAGTGGGGTGGGAGGGGAAGACGTTCTTAGGTAGCATCATCAGGGAGCCTAGAGTGGGGAAATCAAGGATGAGGACAGGTTCACATGCCTGTCTCTATTCACATTTACCTGGGGCAAGGGGGATGTGCAACCCCAGGTGACTGTTCCAGAGCCCTGGCCCCCCAGACTGAAGTTGAACAGGGACAATCAGCTCCCCTTGGGGAGGGGGGTGAGGAAGCCACCTGCTCCTCCTGCCATCGCAGTCAAGGTAAAAATGTTTTAGCCTTATGCTGGATCCCTGCCCACTGCCCAGTGCACCTGATGCCTTTTTGAGGCTGGCTGTGGCAGCCAGGGGGAAAGGTCCTGCTTCTTGGCCCCTGAAGGCTCACACTTCACCTCATAGGATGCACACCAGGGAGTCAGACAAACAGAAGGCTTTAACAGCAGATCTCCAACTTTCAACCCAGCAGAATCAGGTGGGGTGTTGGTGGGAGGTATTGGGTAAGTAATTTCTGGTCCCACCACAAAACTTTATTTTTGATTAGAATAGAATATCATCTCAAATCTCTTCTACAAAAGAAAATGGGAAGAAAAAAAAAAGCGCAGCCACTTCACTCACATCAAGACCTATATACACATAAGTTGTTTTCTGTGTTTATTTTCTTTTTTGATTTCTTTGTTTTTTATTTTTGTTATTTTTTAAAATAAATTCAGTGTTCATATTTCTATAAAGAATTAATCCAAGTTTCAGGAAACCCTGCCCCAGCAGGGGTAGGTAAGTAATGCTTTTCACACCGCCAAGTCTAGTTTGATTACCTGCCCTCATCCTTTGAGGTGCTGAGAAAAGTGGCAGCTTTGTGGAAGTGTAAATACAGGCTTGGCCCGCGTTCATGGGCTACAGGGTCAGTAAGCTTTCGAAAAAGAAGAGGGGAAGACTAGCTTACTGTGGAATCTTATTAAAAAGTATTCATACACTTAAATGTGTGCCTGTCGAGACACGAGGAGAACAAGAGCTTGGAGGCACCCGAGCAGGCCGTGGGAGGCAGCGTCCTCTCACACCCTCCTGTCCTTGGACCCTGAGGATGTGCTGGCCGGGAAAGTCCTGGCTCTTCAGGTCCAGGCAGGAGAACCGCCTAGCCTCCTACTTCATGCCTGAACCTTTCCTCTAAAACCTGTGCCGAGTCTTTGACTGCATGCACGGAAGCACAAACTTTTGACTTGTATGCAAAAAAGGTACAAAAACAACTAGAATATAAAAGTTTTGGTATAAGGCCATCTGTTCAAACCCACCTTGGAAACCTGTAACATATATTTAAATACTACAGGGAAAAGGCATCTTAATATACTTTTTAAAAACATCTGAAGTAATCCCCTAAGATTAAGTGTGTTAAAAAAAAAATCAAGTCTCTTTGAGGGCACTTTGTCCAGTGAAGAGGAGGGCGTGGTGCAGAGGGCCCAGGCGGTCAATGCTTCAGCCAGGGGTAGGCTTCCGTGGAGGCCTTGCTGCAGTCCCCATAGTCGTGCAGGAACGACTATGGCAATGAGGATGAGGTGGGGCACGCCGCCCATGTCCTGCAGTTTAGTCTGGCAGTTCCTGCTTTTGCTGTGGTTGATCAGTCGGGCCAGGCAGTTAGTCTGTCTGGTCGCATCAGTAGGTGTTGCTCAGCTACTGAAAATAGTATATGTAGCAACCCGTGGAGGGGTCTTGCGCATACAGAGCCTCTCGCTTCTTGGCATTGGTTATCTCGATGAGATCCCCGTGGTACTCCACCACAAACTCCCTCCGGGAGAACCGCTTGGTGACAATCACTCCCCGGCCTTTGCCGTCCATGAGGTCAATCTTCATTCCTTCCTCCTTCCCACTTTCAATCAATTCGTCTATTCTTTTCCTTTCTTCAGACTGCAGCTCAGCTTTGCTCTTCCTGGAGCTCCTTCAGACAGGGTGGAAATTGTGAGTTTGCGATTCTGTTGCGTTTTCCCTTGAGCTTTTTTCCGAGGGGACTGTTTGCCCTTGACGGGCTTTTTTGGAGTTTGCTTGGTGACAGCTGTGTTGGTAGAATCGCAAGACTAGGCGGGAGTTTGGGGAGGTTCTGCTGCTTCAGATTTTTGGTTTGGAAAAGGTGCCAGGGGACTTCTCTTGGTGTCTTTGATCTTCTGTTCCTCGGACTAAATGGTGCACGGTGTTGCGTTCCCGCTGTTTCTTTTCTCTTCTCGCCTCCTGTAGATTTAGGCTATTGGTTTCCCCTGACATTTCACTTCGTGCTGTGCGACTAAGTTCTCTTCCTGAAGGGAGGAACATCTTCCAGAGCATTTGTTCGGGCTCATATAGGAATAGATCCTTGATTGCCAGGTAAATACATTCTCCTGCAGCTGGGCCAGTTCCATGGCGGCGCGCCCTGTGCCCTAGCTCTGGCCGCCTACACCAGCGCCACCGCGGCGCCCGGGGGAAGGGCCGGAGGCGCCCCATGGCGCCCCCTTCCCCCATGGCCTGCAAAGCAGGGCACGGGACCCATGCGCCGCAGCAACTCTGTGCCCGCCTGGGACCAAGGGATGCAGGCAGGGAGGCACCCACCGTCCGGCTCACGGCCGGGGGCTATGGTCAAGTGATTTTTGACTAGCCTGTCAAACCCACCCAGCTATTTGTTGGAATAGTGCTGAGAAAACTGGATATCCATAGCAAAAGAAAGAGGACCCCTATCTCACACCTTATACAAAAATTAACTCAAAATGAATAAAAAACCTAAATATAAAAGCAAGAACCATAAAACTTCTAGAACAAAATGTAGGAAAATATCTTCAAGACCTAGTGGTAGATGGTGGATTCTTAAAGGCGATAAGATGCGGAGTGAAATGGACTACTGATATTGTATGTAGAAGTTTTAATTAGCTTTACTGTAAAAGTGTGGAAATGTACAGAGTTGATGGTAACACATTATAGTGAGTAACAGCTGGTTTATAAGTGGGGATGTGGCTGAAAATGGTAGTCTAGGGATGTAAATGCGAATTGACAGAATGTTAGAGAACAATCTAATGACTGAATAGCACAGTAAACCTAGAAGTAGATGAGAATTGTGGTTGATGGTACAGATGCAAGAATGTCCTTTGTGAGCTAGAGCAGATTTACATCAATGTTGCAAGGTGGTGGGAATGTAGAGAAGCATGGGAAAAATACAACTGGAGTGACCTATGGACTGTGGTTAACAGTTATAATGCAATATTCTTGTATCTATGCCAAAGATGTACTGTGTTGATAACGGGGGCATATGGCATGTGTGTGCTAAATATACGCTATGGACCTGGTAATGGTCAGATGATATTATCTCATAATCTGTGCCAAATGTTCCACCATGGTGTGGTGTGTTGATAGAGGAGTATTGTTTGGGAATTCTGCCCTATGCACGATTGTTTTGTAAGTTTAAACCTTCTGCCATAAAGATATATTAAAAAATGAGAACAGGATGAGTTGGGGGAAAAACACACCAAATGTAAGGTAAGGACTATAGTCAGCAGTAAGAGTTTGACAATATTCTTTCATAACCTGTAACAAATGTGTCACAACAATGCATGGTGTTGGTGGAGGTTTGATGTAGGGGACCCCTGTATGATGTTATGAATATTTGCTTTCTTTTTTTTTTTTTTTT
>JAQZBX010055243.1:0-18467 GCA_029593785.1 Cabassous unicinctus | reverse complement strand
CTTGCCCACGGGCACATCAGGAGAGAGAGGCAAGGGTTGGACTTTCAAATCTGGACCTAACCACTTACTTGCAGTGAGACCTTGGGCAAGTCTTTTAACTTCTCTGTGCCTGAGTTTTCTCATCTGTAAATGGCTATAATAATTGTGTCAACAGAGTTGGTCTGAAGAATCAGTGTTTTATTCATATTTTAGGGCTCTCAGAATAGTGTCTGTTCCTAGCAGCAGAAGCAGGACTCCTTTAGTCACATCATCTGGCTTCCCATTAATTACATATTGATTTTTGCAAGCAGTGTTTTTACAGAAAGAACTGCCTTTGGGACCTTCTGCTACTTGGTTTCATCTCTGATGAGACTCTTGGGCCAAGTCTGGAGCCTTACAGCAAACTCCAAGCTACAGGGCTTTTTGGGCAGACTCCAGAGCTCCCCTCGGAACTAGAGGTTTTTCTCTTGCTCTTCAGGAAATGCCATTGCAATGACTTCCATGGGCTGCTTCCTGTCCCAGCCCTGCAGCCGGATTCCTGCCGGCAAGAGTGTGGAAACTGGAAAGTAATGTCCCTAAAGCCGCCCTCCTAAAAAAAAAACAAAAAAAAAAACCTTTTTTGGACACGCCCCTCCCTTTCCTCTTATCAATTACTTTCTTTGCTCCCTCCCCCTTTCCCCTTCTCCCTCCAGACTGTGATCATCCCTTTAAGAGTTAGAAAACGCCTTTCCTCTTAGTTCTGTCAGGACTTTTTCCCCACCCCATGCTAGGCTAAGGGGAGGAGGGTCAATCAGAACTCCTGGGTTTTCTCCTTAGCTCCATCACTCAGCAGCAGTTTCAGTCATGGGCTCCCCCTAGAGGGGCGGTAAACATGTCACTTGCAGAGCCCTGTGTCATCCATTAACCCTGAGTTGCCCCAGGAGTTCCCATGTACACCCTGCACAGGACAGAGACTCCTAAGAGAGATCTTAGAGATTTGGCACATATAAATCCTGCCTCTTGGAAATTGATGACAGAGGGCTGAGTGAAGCAGAGTCTGCCACCCCTGCCCCCCAGTCACCTTCCAGGAGGAAGCTGGAAGGTTGAAAACCTTGTTGGACAATCATCTGAGGAATGGGAGCTGGCCCAGGAGGGGATTGGAACACATTCAACTATGCCTCAGATCCTTTGTTCCGCTCTTGAAAGGGAAACATTCCCCTCCCTCCTCTGTGGCCACACACACGTGCCTTTGTTCCCCTGAGTCAAGCAGGCCGGGAACATAGTGTCCCTTCCAAGGAGCTTGACTGGCCTCCCTAGAGGCTAGCCCCCTGGTCAGCAAACTGGAATTTTCTCTCATGTGTCCTTGTGTCCTTTTCATAGACGAGTCCTTTCTCTCAGAGGCTGAGAACATGCCTATAAACAGCTACCTGGGGACTTCCCTGGAATAATTCCATGGGATGCCCATGTCCCCGGATTAGGTAGTCCCTCCCTCTTCTTCCACTTGGTGATTAATATTATTGTTAGCAAAACTATTAATAGCAGCTAAAATTTATTGAGTGCTTACTCTGTGCCAGACATTGTTCAAAGTGCTTTACATGTATTAATTTATTCCATTTCTGTAGCAACACTGAAAGTACTGTTATTATCGCCATTGTACAAATGAAGAAACAGAGGTTCAGAGAGGTTAAGCAGTTTACCCAAGGTAGCACAGCGAGTAAGTGGCAGAGCCCAGGCGGGTAGCTTCCAAGCTTCCACTTTTAAACACTATACTATGCCCCCACCCCCCAGTGCACCAGTATCTATGATGTTGACATTTATCCAGTGCTTGTTATGTGACAGCCTTTTATCTATATCATCTATGTGTCACTGTCCCAAGCACCTTCCCATTATAGAACACTGAGACTTGGGAAGGTTCATGGCAAGTAGGAGGCAGAGTCAGGATTTGAACCCGGGTCTTCCTCCAAAGCCTGTGCTTTTAACCTCTCTCTCTATTCCTTCTGAAAAACCCTACAAGGTAGGTCTTATTATATTCATTTTATGGTTGAGAAAACTGAGGCTCAGAAAAAAGTGAAATGCCCAGGACCTCACAGGTTAGTACCAGCAAGAGCTGGGATTCAAGCTCAGTGCTGTTTGCCTTCAAAACACTGTACTTTATCTCATTAGTAGTCGGTAGCTTAATAATAATTCCTTTTATGTTCATGATGACATTTCTGATTTATCAAACTCCTTTATATCCATCACCTCACAGTGAGGTGGATGAGATGAGTATGTTCCGTCCAATTTCCAGGGAGGAAACTAAGGCATGGGAGCTTGCCCCACAGTAAGTGGCTTCTAACATGGTGTTATTGGGTGCAGCCTGCCTCCCCTAAGGCTGGGTTTATTGCTGGTAGCTATCCTCAAAATTGTTTCATTTGTTAAATCAGCAAATACTGTATGTATGTATGGTGCTGAGGATACTGCAGATGCTGTGATGAGCGAGGCAGGGTCCTACCCTTCCAGACTGACATCTTGTTCCATGCCCCACACCTTAAGCCTTGCTGGTATCAAACCTCTGACATCTGCATCAGGCTGTGTGTGTCACTCATCCATCCCCTTAGCTCCCAGAAAGACCAGTAGAGGTTCGTTATAGTTAGTGTGTATAGATCACCTTTGCAACACCCCTTGACCAAACTCTGGACTCAGATTTGAAACGTAGCTCAACTCCTTGCTGTCTGCATAACACTAGGTAAATCAGCTTCAGTTTTTCTCATCTGTGAATCTGAGAGAATAATAGCAACCTATCAGAGTAAGCAAGGCTTAAATGGGAAAGCAAAATTCAAAAGTATTTTATTGGTAATAATAACAGACGCTATGTGTTGAGTGCTTGCTCTGTGCCAGGTGCTGTGTTTAGGCCCTTGATGTAATCATCTCACTTGGTCCTCACAACTACTCTGCTGTGAAGATGGAGGAGCAAAGGCTCAGAGAGGCTCTATAACATGTCCACAGAAGCACAACTTGTAAGAGGCAAAGCTGGGTCTTGCCCTCAGATGTGTCTAGCACCAAGACCTATCTTTGAACCACTGTATCCTATCAATTTTGCAGGCCAGCCTGGCTTTTTTTACTCTAAGTGCCCAGCACAGGGCCCAGGGTTGTGTAAGGGCTTGGTCAGGGTCTGTTCAATAAACACAAGGAGTTATTATTATTAGGTGCAGTTCAGGCTACAAAAAACACATCTCTGCTCCTAAGGGTGAAAACTTATTTGAAGCAGTAGGAATAGACCCAAAACACTTGGCTAATGGCTTGAAGCAAACTGTGCCAAATCTGTGATGTAGACCCCAGAAGTGGAAGAGGTCAGACCTGCTAGCTTTATCCCACAGGTGCCCTGGGCCTTTGCTAAACATGTCTACCTCTACCAT
The DNA here is from genome assembly GCA_029593785.1 of Cabassous unicinctus. NCBI lineage: Eukaryota > Metazoa > Chordata > Mammalia > Cingulata > Chlamyphoridae > Cabassous > Cabassous unicinctus. Next base: position 15,114 of record JAQZBX010055243.1, on the reverse strand, counting down.
CAGCTGCCCATTTGATTACTCAGCCCAGAGGCTTCCACCTGATATCAGCCTGCACCTTTTCCCTGGCCATCTTCATTGCCCACCCAGCCCCTCTTCTGCACCAACTGCCAAAGGGGTCAGGAAGTGGAGAAGTCCCTGGGGGCCAGAATAATCATAACTTTCTCAGTAGTGTGGCTTTGCACAATTCACACTTGGTCTCCTCGTCTATAAAATGAAGATGGTCCTTCCTCATATGCTTGCTTGTTTCCTCTGTCTGGGTCACTTTTCCCCTAGATCTGATCAGGACTGTCTCCTTATCATTCAGAACTCAGTTAAAATGTCACCTCCTCAGAGGCCACCTATGTTTACATCTTTGCTCTCTGTCTCCTCCAATAAAATGTAAGCCCCCAGAGTGTAAGGGCTTTCTTCTTTCATTCCAGCATCTAGCAGAATGCTTGGCACATAGGAGACACTCAGCAAATGTCTGTTGAACGAATGAATGAAAGACTGTGAGACCACCTAGCACAGTGCCTGAAAAACAGTATGCTTAGTCAGTGTTAAGCATTATTATTAGCTGTAAGGAAGACGTGGACCATGAAGGTTTAGATAGGTGAGAAGAATGTGGCAAGAACAGGCTGAGAGGGTAAAAACCACCCAGGCAGATCTGGAAGGTGGAATGCATATGAAGCATTTGGGAGACTGTGAGGGGGCAGAGTGGATAGAGCAGAAGAGGGTTCTGGGTTGATGATTAAGCTGGTCAGGGAAAGGGAGTGGGTGGCTGATAGTAAAGGCTTTAGGGCAGAGGGATGGGATGGCTGATGGAGGTGGGTCCAATGGGTAGATGCCCAGAGCACCCATGAGAGGTAGCCAGGTCTCTAGTAACGCCTGGGAAAGAGAATCCTTTGCTGACTCAGCAGTCAGAGTTGCAAGGAGATAAAAGCACCTACAACCTGCTGATCAGGTCGGCTGTCCTGGCTGTTATTTCGGAGCTTGGGGCCAGGTGCAGATTCAAAGGCTTGATTGAAGCCCTTTGGAAACTCAGGTCTCACTAGGGTAAATATCACCTGTCTCCTGGCACCTGAGGCACCAATGCCAGGAAGGTACCCTGGGCAGGCCCAAAGGGGCCCAGCTTTCTTGCTGCTCTGGTGGAGCAAGAAACACCCTCTCAGGAGAGGCCACTCCTTCCTGACGCCACAGCTCCCATTCTGAAGGACTCAGGTGGCAATAAGGTGTCTCCTGCCCAAGAGGCCCCATGGTTCGGGCCCATGGAAGGCAGGGGCAGGGCAGTGGGAGCCGTTGACAGCTGGGCCCAGCTGGGGGGAGGGGTCAGTCTGGGAGCAGGTGCAGATTTCAGGGAGGGCGGGGCCTGAAGGGAAGTAGGGATCCTGGGAGGCTGCAAAATTTCCCTCCCCACCCCCATCCCCCAGCCACAGCTGGCTTCTTCAGGAACCCTATGACCTAGTTACAGTGCTTAGAAATTGTTAGCTTAGCCTTGCAGTTCAGAGCTGTGCCAGTCTCTCCTGTGTGAGGCTTCTCGGGCCCAGAGTGTACCCTGGCATTCCCCAGAGGGGGTTCCATGTGAAGGCCGTGCACCATGTCACATGTACAGGCCTCTTGCCCAAGGGAGGAAAGAACCAGTCAGGCTTCTTCCCTTCCTCCCTTGTGTGCCCCCTCCTGTCCAGGGAGAAAAGACTCCCCCACCCCCACTCGGCACTCTCTTTCTCTTTCTCTCTAGGGGTTGGGGGACAGCAAATGGAGGTCACAAACTTCTTCCCTTGAGGTTCGATAGAAAGAAAGAGAGACTCGTTACCCTGGGGATAACTTGAGCATACCTAACCATTCCCTCCCTACTGCACCATCTCAATGTGATGTTAAGATCTGCCAGAAGGGAGTGTGGAAGGATCTGTTGGGGGGCTCTGGAGGCCCCAGCTCTACCCGGCAGCAGCCACTCCTGAAATTCCTGGTGTCTGCCTGCCTGACTCTCCAGTGCCTCCCTGGAAGAAATTCTATCACTGTTGAGAATCAGGTACAAAATTTGACAAACCAAGGCTGAATCCCACTTGCTAAGTAGTTATCCCCAGTTTCCTCATCTATGAAAAGGGGATAATATATAGTGCCCTTTTTGAAAGGTTCTTGTGAGCATGAAAATAACTGATAAGATACATGTAGCACTTAGCATGGAGCCTGGCATATAGTAATTACTCAGTATGATAGCTACTTTTATTACTATTATTATCAGATTGCATTCACACGTGATCAAGTTGCTGTGATCTCCATTGAGCTACTCTCCAAGAGCAGACATTGGGCCTACAGAATATGTAGATATCCTCTGGCCAAGAGCTTAGAGATTTTAAGATTTGTGAAGCTGGGGACCTTGACTCACAATCTTGCCCCCCACTTCCCCACAAGAGCCCCAAGTCATGCCTTGCACGCGGTAGGGTTTGGCCAGTGTTGCCAACTAGGCATTTTCTTCAGTCTTTGCCAAGTGCCTCCAAGTAGACAGGGACCTCCTTGTCTGCCTTATTCACTTCTGTATCCTTAGATCCTGGCACATAGAATGTGCTTAGTAATTATTTGTTGATTGAGTCGAATATGTAAGGTGCTCAGGAGCATGCCTGGACCACTGCAGGTGCTTGATATATGTTTGAAGGGTCAAACGAGGCTGTGTGGAGGGCTCTGGAGTTTCTCTAGGATGGCCCCCCTCCTTGTTTGCTGCATGGACATAAGCCTCTTGCCCAAGCACTGCCTGTTGCCTCATCTGTTGAATAGAGATAACACCCCCCTTGTCTCTTTCGTGGGCTAACTGGGAGGCCCAAGGAGATGATAGATGAAAAAGCACTTTGAGAACTATAAATGTTTGGTCTTGTTGCTGCTTCTTGACTGAGGTCACAGCCACAGCTGTGTCATTCATTCATTCATTTATTCACCAACTAGCATTTTTTGTGGAACCGAGATCCTAGCTCTATTACTTCTCTGGCTTCGTGAACTTTGACGAGTTACTTTACATCTATAAAATGGAAATAGTACTCATTTTACAGGTTTGTTGGGAGAAAGACTTATAAGTGAGAGGCTCTGAGCTTATCGAGGGTTGAAATGGTGTCTGATTTATTATCAGCCTCTACTGACCCTAGCACCTAGTGGCTGAGTTGTAGTGACTGAGTTAGCGAATGGATAAATGGCGTATGTAAAATGCCCCTGCATAGTGCCTGGTGCAGAGTAAAAGCTCACCAAATGGTGGACCTTTCCCTTTCCTCTCACTGAGGTTTGGTCATTCATTGATTCAATCATTGGGTACTTCTGCAGTCAAATTACAGGCAATGCCAGTCCTCTGAGTGTGACTCAGATAGGAAGTAGAGATGAGTATTAACCCCTAATCTCAGGATGGCCTTGCCTGCCTGGGCTGGACTGCTGAGTGGGAGCTCTGACCCAGCCAGGATCAGTGCTGTTTGAACATAAAACCCAGTACACAAGGGGCCTCGCCCTACACTCACCTCTGATTCAGAAAAAGAGCAACTGCCCTTTGTTCTGCCCACTCCTTGTCTACTACTCAGCAAGAAGAATTTCCCTTTGCTCACAGCACCCGCATTCAGATGGAAACTTAAGGCCTACCAAATTAGGGACATTTCCAAGGAGTCACTCAGAAATGGCTCTTTGGAGCAGGTCCAGGGAGGGAGCCCAATCTAAGGCTTAGGGTCTCCTGGGACCCAGGCAAGCAGCAGGTGCAGGCATGAGACCCTGGGCTGGCAGCTAAATGATGAAACTGAGAGATGTGTAGGGCCAGACAAGAAGTCAGCCCAGAGGAAACTGCCTGCCTATCCATGCAGGTGTCTGGGCACCTGGGGGGAGTTTCTGGGTCTCATTTAGTGGTGGGAGTTGGGGTTCCAAATTAGTACCCCCAAAGCCACAGTAAGGGGAACCTGTGGAACTCTAGTACAAAGCCTGCAGTTGGCACCCAGGCCCCAAACCTGGGCCAGCACCTTTGAACCTGCGTCAGACCCCTTCAGGGTGAAAGGGAGGCCCTTCCTCTGGGCTCCACAGCACTTACTGCTGGAAGAGCTCCAAGGACACTGGAATAATAGCCATAGCTCCCCTTATGGAGGCCCACCTGTGTGGGGGAGCACTATGTTGGGGGCTTTTTACCAAAATGGGATTATTTGTTTTAGCTATTTTATTTTATTTATTTATTTTTATTTTTATTTTTAGGAGGTACTGGGGGATGGAACTTGGGACCTCGTACCTGGGAAGCAGGCACTCAACCACTGAGCTACGTCCCCTCCCCTAGAATGGGATCATTTTGATGTTTAAAGTGTAGGCTCTGGAGTGGGACAGAGTTGGGATCATGACATATCTGCTGTTTATTTGATCTTGATCACATTCCTTCCCCTTTCTGAGCCCCAGTTCCTCTCTCTGAAAAAATGGGGATGATAATAAAATACCTGCTTCAGGGTTTTTGTAAAGATGAAATGAGGTCATACATGTCAAGCTTAGCACAAATGTCATAGTAATTTTAATAATAGCTAACATTTATTGAGCACTTACACTGATGTGTTTCATATATGTTAATCCAGTGAATTCTCAAAACAGTACCATTGTGGTGCATACTCTTTATTATCCCCATTTGACAGAAGAGAAGAGTGAGGCATAGAGAAGTTAAAGAATTTGTCCAAAGATACACAGGCAGTCTGACTCCTACCCACATATCCTACCTCTGGCTAAGAAGGGGCCCACTAGTTTTGCTGCTGCTGTTGTATCAAGCATTGTAGCTGTGTGTGGATTTTGGTCTATCTGCTGAATTCTGAATTCAGTGAAGGCCAGAAACCCATCTTAATCACCTTGCATCCCCAGAGACCAATATAGTACTCATCATACTCATTAATATTTGCTTAATGGCTGAGAATATTCCCTCCCTTCATTAATCAATCAGTAGCTCTTTATCAACCATTTCCTGTAGGCTAGGCTGGAGCCAAGTCCTGGGAGGGATACAAAGTATAGCCATGCCTCTGTAAATTGGGCATGGGGGTAGGGGGAGAGGAAGGGGTGCATTCCAGAGCATTGTGTCATTGGCAGAAACTTCTACACAGGAGGCAGAAACAATACAGGTGGCTTGGAAATGATACTTTCCAAGCTGGGATTCCTACCCCTTCCTGAGTGGGCCATTCCTTCCAACTCCTACAGAACAAGGTGACAGAGATTCCCTATTCCTGCCCAGAGCAAGAACCACACCTATCTCTTCTGTTGCTCTCTGTTGAGGAGGATACATCTTTCTTATTCAGGCAACCAGTTAATGGGAGCCTGGAATTATAGAAAAAAGTCAGAAGTTTGGAGCTGGGAAGGGACATTAGAAAATCACCCCTGTCCCAGTACTGCAGCCAAAGTGGTTCTTTAAAAAAATAAATTCAAATCTTAATCATGTTCTTGTATACAACCCTCCAGTGGCTTCCCACTATACTTGGAATAAAGCTCAGAGTCCTTACCAAGGCTTCTAAGCCCTGCGTGGTCTGGTCACTGGCCACCTCTTCACCCTCTATTACTCATCCTCTCTCTTACTACATTCATTGCTCCCTGAACACTTAACACGGCCATGTACATTTCCTAAGAACAAGGACAGTCACTTATGTAACCTGTTATCAAGTTCAAGAAATCTAATATTGATATAAAGCTTACAGTCTATATTCTGATTTTTTCAGGTCCCAATAAGGTCCCTTTGAGCTGTTTTTCCTCCCTTAATAGATTCCTATCAGAATTATATATTGTGTTTGTCATTGTCTCTTTAGTTGCCCATTCTTTTTTTCTCTTTTCTTTTTTAATTGTGGGAACATATATATAATGTGAACTTTCCCATCTCAACCACTCCCAAGCATTCCACTCAGTGGAATTACTCATGCTTACAATATTGTGGTACGCTCACCACATTCCATTACTAAAATTTTCCCATCTTCCCATACAGAAATTCTACACCCATTATGCATTAACTCTCCATTCCCCCTGTTCCTCTCCCCTGGCAACCTGTCTATAAGCTTGCATATTATTTGATATTTTCTTTAACCATGGGGTTTAAATTTAGGATGTTAAATTTAAGCCCCATGGTTAATTTTTTTTAAAATTGATATCAACTTGACTTCAATGGTATATACAAACTATGTTCCCATACCCTTCTGTTCTCCCCACCTTTTTGTGGCTCTTGTGATAAATTGCATGTGTATACATTATGAGTCCAAAACCACTGATTTATCATTTCATCTTATGCATTTGCCTTTTAGATGCTGTAGGAAGTAAAAAGTGGAGTTACATACCCATTTAAGTCCTTATTTCTTGTGGCTTTGATATATTGTTTACTGTCCTTTCCTTTCAACCTGCAGAACCATCTTCAGCATCTCTTGTAGGGCCAGTCTAGTGGTGACAAACTCCCTCAGCTTTTGTTTATCTGGGATGTCTTAATCTCTCCCTCATTTTTGAAAGACAGTTTTGCCAGATATGGAAAGCTTGGTTGGCACTTTTTTGCTTTCAGCACTTTAAATATGTCATCTCACTGCCATTTTACCTCTGTGGTTTCTGATGAAAAATCAGCCCTTAATCTTATTGAGGCTTCCTTGTATGTGACATGTTGCTTCTGTTTTGCAACTTTTATTCTCTTTATCATTGGCATTTGACAGTTTGATTAGAGTATGGTGCAGTGTGAGTATACTTGGGTTTGTCCTGTTTGGAGTTTATTGAATGTCTTAGATGTATTTATTTGTGTCTTTCATTAAATTTGGGGAGTTTTCAGTCATTATTTCTTGAATAGTCTCTCATCCTGTCTCTGTTTCTTCTCCCTCTGGGGTTCCCACAGTGCATATATTGGTATACTTGTTGGTATGCTTGATGGTGTCCTATAGGTCACTCTGACTCTGTTTACTTTTCTTCATTTTTTCTTCTTTCTGCTCCTCAGACTGGGCATTTCAATAGTCTTATCTTCAAGTTCACTGATTCTTTCTTCTATTAGTTCCAATCTGCTGTTGAGTCCTACTAGGGAATTTTAAATTTCTGTTACTGTAGTCTTAAGCACTTTTTGATTCCTTTTCCTAATTTCCATCTCTCTATGGATATTCTCTCTCTTTTTTTAAAATATTTATTTTTATTTATTTATTTATCCCCCCCCTCCCCCTTGCTGCTTGTGCTTGCTGTGTCCATTTGCTGTGTGTTTTTTTGTGTCTGCTTATCTCCCTTTGTTGGGTCATCTTGCTGCACCAGCTCACCACACCATGCGGGCCGTCAGCTCAACGCACCATATGGGCCGGCTTGCCTTCACCAGGAGGCCCCGGGAATCAAACCCAGGGCCTCCCATATGGTAAACGGGAGCCCAACCAATTAAGCAACAGCCGCTTCGGATATTCTCTTTGAGTTCATCTATTGTTTTCCTGGTTTCCTTTAGCTCTTTGAGTATAGTAGGACCATTTTTTAATCTCTCTTGTCTGGTATGTCCCAGGTCTGGTCCTCCTCATTGATGGTTTATAATGCTTTAATTCTCTCCTTTGCCTGGGCTTTTATTTCCTATTTCTTTGTTTGTTTTGTAATCTTTTGTTGAAACCTGGACATTTTGATATTTTAATGTATCTTCACTGGAATTTAGACTCTGAGGTGTCTATTCCTTAAGCTTGTATCCAGCTAGTGTTATGACAGAGCTTTCCTTGAATGCTAAGAGTCGGTGGGGGCGGGGGGGTCGAGAAGAAGAAGAAGGAATAAAAGAAAGCACCTTTTTGCAACTTAGCCTGTGGGAGTGCTTAACCATCAAAAGTTATCCATATAATGAGTTTTAGAGGCTAGTTCTTGGCCAAAGTGTAGGGGCCACCCCCATCCTTTCTGCCCAGGGGACCTGTCTTGGGCATGTGCATGTAGCCTAGGATATGAATATCCCCTCTTCCCTAGGAAACAGTTTCTTCACTGTCATATCCCAGGCATTGCACTGTATGTCCCACAGCCAGCAATCCCTTGTCCCAGGCAGCCACTTGACTGTTCTCCATAGTGTTCTGTAGGAAAGCCCTGTGAACTGTCTTCTACATGCAGGGCAAGTTCTGGGACAGTGAATATGTGGCCAGTGTCCTTGTTCAGCCCCTCAGGCCACCACCAGAGAGATTAGGCCATGCTCCCAGTTTGCTCCCACAAGGTTTACTCTGCCCCTTCTCAAGCTGGTAGCAGGGATCTACACTTGGACCATGGGCCAGTCCATGCTGAGCTGGTAATGAGTGGGGGAGGGGCCAGCTAGGGCACCACAAGATTCTACTGCTTTTAAGTGGCTTTTTCTTGATTCGGAGCTCACTCTGTTACTGCAGTCTTTTAACTATTTTCTGTAGCTTTGAAAAAGATGTTTCTGCCAGTTCTTGCTAGTTGTTCAAAGCTTCTGTGGGGGAACAGAGCCCTGAAGCATCTTACTCTACCCTATGTGTATTATTTTGACAATTATCCTTAATTGTTATGATGAGTTGTTTGGAACATCATTTTTTTATGCATCATTGTAGTATATAAAAGAAAACTGAGCCAACTCTTATTGTTAATTTAAACTTGCTCTGTTTTACAAGGTTGGAGGCAACTTGGAAAAATCAAAAGGTAAGGTAGCTGAGGGAGTCAGGTGAAAAGAAAATATGGATAAGAAAAGAAGAGCCAAGACCAGTAATAGTTCACACAAACATATACCTCAAAAGTCCCCATGAACTGAGCAAAGTTTTCTTACAATTCTTTATGATTGATAACTAAATTATGCCCAGAATCTTGAAAATGATGATTTTTAAAAAAAATCCAATTACACACACGTACACATGACCTTGGGATTGTCCCAGACTGCACATAATAGTCCAGGATTTGCTGGCTCCCTTCCTGCCTGGTCAGCTGGGTTCCTCACCTGAGGCAGTTTGATCGCCTCTTCCTTCCTCCTTACCAAAGCCGCTAGTCCAGCCCTCTCCAGACCCAGCCAAATTTTATTTCAAGGAACATTTTTTCCCAGAAGGTAAGACATACTGTATGTGAAAAGAGATCTTGTGAAAGCCCAATAGTAAATGCTAAATGCCAAATAAGGGTAAAGAAGAGGCAATATTTGAGCTGGGTCTTAGCACAGAGAAGAGAAAAGATGGGCTGGTGCTCCCAGTGGGGGTGTCAGGGATGTCCATATGAGCTAAGATGTGCAGGCTGGGATGGACTCTCCAGAAGAGACCCATGAGCAGTGGCATTCCAGTTTGAAGTGGGGGAGGTGGGGTGTCTCTGTTACTAGGTGATGAAACCAGAAATGTCAGCTAGAGCCAGATTTGAAGTTTCCTTGAGTGCCAGAGAAGGATTCTAAGGCCTTCCTTGGCAGCCCTGATTTCCCAAGATGAGTCATTGCTAGGCAGGGATGCCCATCCTAGCCACCAACCAGTCCACTGATTCCTAGGTGGCAGTAGCAGTATCTGAATTGGGAGCCAGAGCCTTGAACTGACAGTGAGCACAGGAGTAAGTGTGGAACCATTGTCACTTTAGCCTTTGACCATCTCAGGTGCATTCATTCATTCGGTGATTCAGCAGATGTTTATTGAGCACCAACTCCAGGCCAGGCCCCGTGCTAAGGGCCAGGGCTGCCATGGTGAACAAGATAGTCAAGGACACTTCTCATTGTGCTCTTTTTTTAGTAGGGAGACAGCCAGCCCATGAAACAAATAAATACGATGATTTCAGGTAGTGGCCTAAGTACTGTAAAGAAAATGAAACTGGATAATAGAGTACCTAAGGAAGCAACTCATAGCGGTTGGTCAGAGAAGGCCTCTCTGAGGAGGTAACATTTGAGCTGAAAGTAGGTTGAGAAGAAGCAGCCAGCCTGGACCGATGTAAAGCAAGGATTTTGCAGACAGAGAACAGCAAGGCAGGATTGAACTCATTCAGGAGCTCAGCTCTGACACTGGTGGGCCTGGTTTGTGTCTGTTTCCTTTGTGTTATAGATGAAGATGATCTTTCCCGTTTTCCTCACAGAAATCTGAGAGGAATGACGGTGACTACTATGTATTGAGCACTTATCCCGTGCCAGTACTCTACCTGCATTTTGTTATTTAATTCCCCCACCCAGCCTGTGTGGCAAGTGGTCTATGGGCTCCACTGTCTTTTCCAATAAGGAAACAGGTTCAGAGAGATGAAGTCAAATTCCCAGGGTCCTGCAGCTTGTCCATGATGGAACCTGATTCAGACCCAGATTGGTCTGGCTCCAATGTCAGGCTTCTTTCCACTGCCCTACTCGTGGACTAAATGAAGCATTGTTGGTTCAGGACATGCAGAAAGCTGTTTAGCAAAAGGAGAGTAAGAGGAAACATCTTGGAATGAGGCTCTTGCAGAATCCCTACTGTCCTCCCAACTGCAAAGCCTTTCTGCTCATTTGCAGGAGGATGCCCCCAGAGCCCCTGGGGTAACTGTAGGACTTTGCCAGAGGCTTGTTCAGACTTAGCCAGCTGAGTATCCCCCAGTTTCCTGCTTTTACCATCTCAGCTGCTGGTCAGGAGGTTTGGGAAGGTGACATCATCTAGCTGAATCAGCTGCTGCCTCTAGACATATTAATGGGAACTGAAAGTCATCACCCTTCCTTCCCACTCTGCAGAGCTCTTCACACTCAGGCTGGGGTATGGATATTACACCTGTCCACAGGGGTCATGCCTGGAACAGAGCCCCTTGCTTTTAAAGAGCTAGAAAGTGCATTTTCTTGGGAAAAGCTGTTCTCAAACCTTCCTCAGTGGAGGGAATAAAATGCCCTTTAGGGACAGGAGGATTCACAGGAGGGTCTCTTTCCCTGTCCTCCACCTTCATTTAGCCATGTGAACCTTGGCAGGAACTCCTGACCCTTTTCCCTTTGCCTAAGTCTAAATCTCAGGCCCAGCACTATAGAATGGGGGCAAACAAATGTTATTTGTGGACTTTGACCTTAAGGCATTTAGAGTCAGATCAAGTGGACAGAAAGACAGCTAACACTTCAGAGCAGAGCAGAGAACTGTGATCTTTTGGAGGTCTCCTCCTTTGACCCAATGACCAAAAAAAAAAAGTGAAATACATAAGAAAGAAAATCAAGAGTGTAACAAAAAGATGGTCCAGTGCCAAGCAAGTAGGATACAGGCAATTTACTTGCTCTGTGACTTTGCCTTTCTCAGCTTCACTGTTTTCCTGTGTAAAATGATGTCATGAGGACTTGTGGATCCCTGGGTCATTGGGTATTACATGAGATGACACATGTAAAGCATTCAGAAATGCACCCAGCACCCAGTAAGTGCTCAGTGTTTGGCAGTCATGTAGACAGGTTCTCAAAGATGGATGGTCATTGGGTAAGGGTGGCTGGGGTAGGCTTCCTGGCTTAGAACTGGACCTTGGAGCCTGGCTAGGCCATGAATGAATGCTGACTGGAAACAGCCTGTTCCAGTGGGAAAAAGACAGCTATGAATGCCAACAGTCTGCTGTGTAATCTTTTACAGGTGACTTTACCACTCAGATCACAGCTTTCTTCTATATAAAATAGAGATACTGCTAGAACCCACCTCACAAGACTGCTGGGAGGATTAATGAGGTGCTGTATTGATAAATGGAAACCACTGAGTAGAGTGCCTAGCATGTGCTATTAATTTTTTTTATTTAGGCCAGGGAAATAGACTCGACCAAGGCTGGAAAGTGGTACAAGGGAGGGCATAGCTCTTACTCACTCCCTCTCACATCTGCTCTCATCTCTCACATGGACCACTATACCAGCCTCCTCCCGGGTCTCCTAGCTTCTGTCCTTACCCCCTCTAATCTGTTATCCACATAGCAATCTGTGATCCTTCTAAAATGTTGGTCAGATCCTGTCATTCCTCCATTCAGAACCCTCCAGTGACTCTTCATTCATGAGAATAGAAGCCAAACTATGTTTACAGTGTGGAGACAGATAATGGGGAGAGTGACAAAGGATAGTCACCTAGAAGTAGGTTCTCTGGAGTCCATCAAACTTAGGCTCCAACTGCCCAGAACCAGCCCTGCTGCAGCTCCTGTGTCCCTGTGTGTGTGCATGTATACACATGCAAGTGATGACACAGTGGTGATGCTATGCACCCAACACATTGCATAATAGGGAAGGACAATGACCACGGCCTCAGGGCTACTGAAGGTCATTAGAACTAAGAAAGCCAAGGGCACTCAGGCCTTCCTCCCTTCTGAATGTGAGTCATTTCCTGAGGAATGTTCATTCATTCATTAACAAATATTTATTGAGTGCCTGCCACATGCCAGGCACTGAGCTAGAGGTTGGGCATACAGAGTGAACAAACCAAAGTCCCTTTTCTCAGTAAGTAGACATTCCAGTGGGGGAGACAGATCCAAATTAAATTAATATGGCAGGTGGTCTTTAGTGCTATAGGGAAAAATTAAGCAGGGTGAGGGGTTAGGGATGGGAAAAGTTTGCTATTTTAGGTAGGGTAGTCAGGAAGCCCTCTCTAATAAGGTGACATTGGATCTGATGGAGTGAGGGCATGATCCATGCAGGTATTGGGGGAAGAATGTTGTAGCAGAGGGTCAACAAGTGAAAAAAGAATCCCCAACATGTTTAATGCACAGCAAGGAGGCTGGAGTAGAGTAAATAGGAAATTCATGGGAAGTTAGTTCAGAGAGGTAGCCGGGGGTCAGTTCGTGTAGGGCTTCGTAGGTCACTGAAAGAAGCTTGCTTTTATTTTGATTACTGTGGGGAGAACAAAATATAGAGGCAAGGGTGAGAGCAAGGGACCTGCTTGCAGGCCAAGCAGGTGATGATGGTGGTTTATGCGAGGGTGGAGGTGTGGTGGAAGTGATGAGCAGTCATCGGAACTTCGGTATAATTTGAAGGTTGGACCGACTGGACTTGCTGATGACTGGATATGGGGTGTGTAGGAGAGAACGTCGGCCAGGGTTTTGACCTAAACAGCTGGAAGGAGCTTGCTGCCATTTGATGAAGACTGCCATGGCTAATTCTGGTTTTCTGTGCAGGCCGTCAAGTCAGACTGCTGGCATTCAAGTCCTAGTTCGCTTGCTGCTTGACTTGGGGCAAGTGTTTAACTTTGCTAAGCTCAGTTTCCTTCAATATAAACCTACCTGCCTAGGCCTTAGGCAGTGGGTGTTGTGAAAACTAAATGGGGGTAACTCGCGTGAAGAAGTTGAGACAGTGTCTGGCACATAGTAAGCCTTCAGAAAGTGTAACTTCTGATCATTATTACTATTGTTGCAAGGCAGGGAATCCCATAGCCTAACAGGCCTCCCCAGAGCAGGCAGCAGGTCACACCCGTCTCCACCATCCCCTCAAGGGGTCCACACTCGGAAAGGCAGCTCAGACACCATCTGCCCTGCAGAGAAAAGCCACAAGGAGACAACTTTTGGGGGTCATTAGGTAGATGAATCTTTCTCAAGAAACCTAATCTCATTCTCAGCAGGTGCTAATCCCACCAGCCTCCCTTGGTATCTGAGCCCAGCCCACCCACTGCCTTCTCCACTCCCACCCTGAGTCCCAGATCCTCTTCCTCTACTCACCAACTCCAAGCTGCCACCCTCAACTTCCTTACCAGATGGAGGGTCTCAGACAGTAGGAGGCCCACCATCTGACTGGACCCAGACCCTCACATGTATCAGGTCACCAAGGGCTGCAGGTGCCACCTGTCCAGAGTGCCCACCCCCACCCCTGCCAGGTGCCAGTTCCTGGGCGTGCGCTTGATCCAGGCCGATCCAGGCTGGAGCCAGCTGGAGCCAGGGACTCCCACTGCGCCCAGCTGCCACCTGCCCTCCCACCCACAGGCAGAGAAATAGGCTTAACCCTTTGGGCTCTGCACATGTAGCCAGAGTTAGTGATTGCTGTTCTGGCTTGGAATATCATACTATTCTGGTACAGCCTTTTTTTTTTTTTTTAATTTATCTAAGTACTACAGAGAATATCTAATGTATGTGTACAGTTTCAAGAATAGGAAAATGATCACTTGTGAACTTATCACCCAGTTTAAGAAATGAAACATTTATAAGTACTTTAGAAGTCCCCTGTGTGTCCCTCCCAAAGCCACTCCTATCCATTCTCCTGAGTTTTGTAGCTTATCATTCCCTTGCTTTTTAAAAAATAGTTTCTGCATATGTATATCTCTCTAAACAATATAGAATATTCTTTTGCATGCTCTTAAACTTCACTTAAATATCATGCCATGTATATTCATCTGCAGCTTGCTTTTTTCATTCAGCATTGTGAGATCTATTCACATTATATATATCTATAGTTCATTCATTTTCATATCTCTTTGTATGATTGTCTCAAGTTATGTACCCATTCTACTGGTCAATGGTTATTTTTTGAGTTCCCTTATTTTTGCTATTTCAAACAATGCTGTTATGAACATTCGGTGTGTGTCCCCTGCACATGTTCAAGGGTTTCTCAAGGGCAGTGGTTCCCAAATTAGCTGCCCATCAGAATCACCTGGTGGGCTTGATAAACCTGATTGCTGGACTCCACTCAAAAGTGTCTGATTCAGAAGGTCTGTTGTGGGACCTTGAGAATTTGCATTTCTAACAAGTATTCAGGTGATGCTACTGCTGCTGGTCCTGGGACCACATTTTGAGAATCATTGTTGTAAGGTATACCCAGGAGTGGAATTGCTTGACCTTAAGGTAATGCCAGATTGTTTTTCTATGAATTTACACTGCCATTAGCATTATATGAGTTCCATTGCTTTACATCTTTGCCAATACATGATATGGTCAGGCTTTTAAATTTTTATGGAACTGGCGGGTATGAGATGGTATCTTGTGGTTTTAATTTGCATTTCTCAGATTACAAATGGAGTTGAGAAGCTTTTCTTATATCTGTTGGCCATTCATGTTTCCTCTTTTGTGAAATACTTGAAGTCTTTGTCTCCTTTTACTTTTTTTTTTTTTTTCAAGATTTATTTATTCTTCCCCCTCCCCACCCCCCATTGTTTTTGCTATCACTGTCTGCTCTCTGTGTGTTCTTCTGTGTCTGCTTGTCTTCTCTTTAGGCAGCACCGGGAACCGATCCTGGGACCTTCCAGAATGGAGAGAGGCGTTCAATGTCTTGCGCCACCTTGACTCCCTGTTTTGCTGCATCTCTTACTGTCTCTCTTCTGTGTCTCTTTTTGTTGCGTCATCTTGCTGCGCCAGCTCTCC
>JAQZBX010055242.1:0-18463 GCA_029593785.1 Cabassous unicinctus | reverse complement strand
AAAAAAAAAAAAAAACAAATGAAGTTGGAGGTACTCAATACAAATTCCTCAAGTGTATGAATAGATTTGTCTTAAAAATCTTAGAATACATGACTATTAGAGGAATATTCTATAGGTGGAACCTGAATTTCTAATTAAGGATGGCATTAGAGGTCATCTAAAGGGGAACAGTTCCATAAACAGATGGTTTCTTAAATGCCAAATTTAAATTAGATAGCTTACTACTGACTGATGTTTGGAAAGTAGTCATGTTATTTTTTTCTAAGTCTTTGTAGTAACATCACCAACAGTGTATCAGGAAATGATACACAGATTTTGGAATTTCTTCTTGTGGGATTTTCAGATGATCCAGAAGTTCAACCTCTCCTCTTTGGTGTGTTCCTGTCCATGTATCTGCTCACCGGCACTGGGAACCTGCTCATCATCCTGGCTATCATCTCAGACTCCCACCTTCACATGTCCATGTACTTTTTCCTCTCCAACCTGTCAATTTGTGAAATCTGTTCAACCTCCACCCTTGTCCCAAAGATGCTGGTGAATATACAGACAGAAAGTAGAGTCATAACCTATGAAGCCTGCCTCATGCAGATGTACTTTTTCATGCTCTTTGTAGGGTTGGATGACTTCCTTCTGGCCGATGGCCTATGACCACTATGTGGCCATCTGTCACCCCCTGCACTACATGGTCATGATGAACCCCCAACTTTGTATCCTGCTGGTTTGGAGGCCTTAATCATGAGTGTCCTGAATTCCTTGTTACAAGGCTTAATGTTGTTATGGCTGTCCTTTTGTACACACATAGAAATCCCACACTTTTTCTGTGAACTTAATCATATGGTTCAACTTTCCTGTTCTGACACCTCCATCAATGACAGTGATGTATTTGACAGTTGTGGTCTTGGCTGGATGTCCCCTTGCAGGAATCCTTTTCTCATATCCTAAGATTGTTTCCTCCATATGTGCAATCTTATCAGCTCAGGGGAAATATAAAACATTTTCCACCTGTGCATCTCACCTCTCAGTGGTCTCCTTATTTTATTGTACAAGTCTAGGGCTTAACCTAAGTCCTGCTGCTTCATACAACACAGTTTCAAGTGCAGCCACCTCTGTGATGTACACCGTGGTCACACCCATGCTGAACCCCTTCATCTACAGTCTTAGAAGTAAAGATATAAAGGGGGCTCTGAAAAGATTCTTATGGAGGGAAGCTAGGAAAGTATTACTGGTCCTAGAGAGGAAGTAGTGCACTTGATTGCTGGACTCAAAGGCCTAGGGCTTAAAGCTTAAAGTGTTTGAATAATTCATGGTACTAGACCTTCCCTTTTGGTCAGATATGTACTTAAGCATGATGAAGTAATTCTTGAAATCACATACTGTATTACTATAAAAAACATGTTGTAATGCTTTTCATCTACACATTGAATTAGGAAATCTAGGTGCATATATGTCATTATGCTTGCACATTCAGATGAAGGACTGAATTTAGTGATCTATATTATGCCAATGGATAATAAGTAGGACACTTTCCAATCCACTAAACAAAATATTTGCCCTTTTTCTACATATGGGCAGTATTGGGGCATTTTTGGGACATTGGAATTGTCCTTCATGACATTACAATGACAGATATAGATCATTATATATTTTGTCATAACCTATATATTTTTGTGGTTCAGAGAGTAAACTATAATGTAAACTGTAGTCCATGGTTAATAACAATGCTTCAATATGTGTTCATCAATTGTAACAAATGGTCCACACTAATGAAGGATGCTGTTGATGTGGGAATGTGTGGGAATGAGAGGGGGCAGTGCATATGGGAATCCCCTGTATTTCTCATGTGACATTTATATAATCTAAATCTTCTTTAAAAATAAAAAATAATAATTAAAAATCATCATAAACTTTAAACAATTCATATACTTTTCAGAAAAAAACTCCATGAAAAATCCATTTATTTTTACTATCCTCCAATTTTATTAATCACATAAATATTCAAAATTCCCTTCAATCCTCAAAAAATAAGTTTAACTTATATAAGAACTTGAATTCATGATAAAAATTCTTCCTAGAGTGTTTTCACTTCAGGGCCATGGGTTATTCCTTTAAAAAAATGTGAATTTCCTTCCAATATGCTCTGGTTTCCTGCAAGAAACCCTCAGTGGAAGTCACTTTTTAATACATTTATATGAAATACACTTGAATAACAGAGTGATCCTGAATGCTTTATTCAAGTACCTGAAGGAATGCAAAATAATAACAACCAGTCAATTATTCTCAATGCCTTCAGTTCTTTTCACATTGCATTAGTAAGTATTCACAGCATAACAAACTGTCTCAAAAGTAGATGGTTTATGACAATGCTTTATTACTGCAGCCAAATCTGTAGAGTGGAAATATTTGGATCTCTGCAATACTACTCATTGCAGTGTAAACAGCTGTGTGTCATCTGTGTAGGCTTTGCTTTTTCTGGCTGGGTTCCCTCTCATATTTTGGATTTGGTGGCTATAGGCTGCTCTAAGGTGCTCTCCACATGTCCTCTCATGCTATACCAGGCTAACCCGGAGATATTCACAAGGCTGAGGAAGACATCCAGTGAGAGCAGCAGAAACATTCTGAGGCTTCTGGAGGCAAAACATCATTTCCACCATATTCTCTTGGCCTAAACAAAGTAAACACTTTAAGTCCAGGCCAAAATCAAAGGTAGATAAATGGATTCCACTTTTTGATAGGGGGAACTGCACAGTCAAATTGAAAACACATGGATTCAGAGGAAGGACAAAAATGGGGCCATCTCTGCAAACATTCTACCCCAAGAATCAATTTCAACTCAATTCAATAAAGTTTTATTGCTACCCTTAAAAACCTAAGCTTTGAACAATGTCATCTTCCACTTTTGTTCTCCACATTGTTAAATTTTTGGAGAAGAGTGAGAGTCGAACTATGCATTTTATGAGCAACCTTAGAATTTCTACTTCAGACCATCATGGGTTCTTCAAATATAAATATTTCCTCCCTGCCCCTTGCCTCCACATCACGATTATTATGCTTAGATGCAATAAGCACCTTTCCTTCTCTATAACCTCCTCAAGTGCAGGGACCTCTTGTCTGACTCATTAATGAATGGAAAAGGAAAACTCTTACTTCACTGATAGACTGTTGACACAGAGGAACCCAGGAAGTGCCAAGGGAAGCAAAGTGGAGGGAAGAATGGGTTTTCCCAGAAGATACTTCAGAGACAGAGATAGGCATGTGATGGACAAGGTACCCAAATAGAAAATTCCCCAGTGGTTAACCATAGAGAATCCTTTGGGTTGTATTCCTGTCCATTCTGTCAAGCTCATGTTGCTTTCACTTGATATGCTTCATTTCAATTTCTGGGTGTTCTCTATTTTAACAGCTTGGGCTTTCCTTTGCTAGGTTTGATCTTTACTCTTCTTGCCATTCGCTTCTCATGTCATTCATTATTCTTTGCTATTTCCCAAAAGGTACACCCAAGCCAATTACACAGTTAACTGATGAATGAATTAAAAATGTTTGGTATATAAATACCATTGAGTAATATTAAACTGTGAAAAAGAATGAAATTCTTATACATGCTCTATTATGTGTACAAAATGAAGATGGAATGTTGAGTATATGATCAGAAACAAACAGACAAATATTTTTTGAACTTGCTTCTATGAAACACAGAGTAAGCAAATTTATAGAGATAGTTGATTATGGTTTACAAGGGGTCAGGGATGAGGAGAATGGGGAGATATTTCTTATTAGGTGCTGAGACCCTGAGGTTTTGAAAAATTTATGTGAAGGATTTTGTTGATGGCAACACAATATAGTGAGTGTAATTACTATTAATGAATAGTACACTTGAATGTGGTGAAAACATGAAATTCTGAGTTCTTTATATGTTAGTGCAATAAAGACTTATAATACATATATTTAAATTCTCCAATGGCTATATTTGAGATATATATGCAAGGGCAACAATTCTAAGGGGGTTCCTGGAAGGTGGCATAAGAGTAGGTCACCAGGGCTCATTTCTCTTACAACAGCAGGGGAAATACAGAAGCTGTCCAAGGAGCTGCCATGGAGATCTTCAGACTAGGAGAATGCCATGAACATCACCCAGGAAGTAGTGGGACAGAGAGATGGAAAGACTAAAAAAAAAAAATGTTATTTACTTGACTCCAGCATGGGAATGGCACACATCTTCCTCTGTTGATATGAACAGCCTCGGTAAAACACATGGCTGAGGGCAGTGAATTGGGAGAGGAGAGGATGTCTTCCTCCCTGGGAAGAGGCAGGGGACCAGCATCACTCAAATACAAAAGACAGATAAAGATACTATATAAAAAGAAAATTACAGACTGATCTATAATGAATACAGGTGCAAAAATCCTCTACAAAATACTTGAAAATTGAATCCAAGAGCACATTAATTGAATCACACTGCATGTCCATGTGGATTTTATCCAGGTATGCTAGAGCAGTTCAACTCAAGAAAATGAGTGTAATTCACCACATTAATAAATTGAAGAAGGAAAACCACATGAATGTCTTGATTGATGCAGAAAATCATTTAGAAAAAATACAGTATTCTTTATTGATAAAAAACACACTAAGATAGGAAGAGAATGAACCTATCACTACGTGCTAAAGTGCATGTAAAATAAACCAACAGGTAACATTGTACTCAATGGTGAAAGCCTGAAGTCTTTCCCAATTTGATCAGCAACAAGAAAGGATGCCTGCTGTCATGACTGTTATTCAATGTTGTGCTAGAAATTCTAGCTAGAACAATTAGGCAAGGAAAATAAACAAAATGCACCCCAAATAAGGAAGGAAGAAGTAAAACTTATGCTATTTGCTGATGATATGATCCTATATTTTAAAAATCCTGAGAAGACTATAACAAAGTTACTTGAGCTAATAAATGAGTTCAACAAAGTGGCAGGCTACAAGATTAATATATACAAATCAGTAACATTTCTATACACTACCTATGACTGATCAAAAGAGGAAGTGAGGAAAAAATTTCATTTATAATAGTGACTAAAAGAATCAAATATTTATGAATAAACTTAACTAAGGACATAAAGGATCTGTATTCAGAAAACTACAAAACATTGCTAAAAGAAACCAAAAAGACTGAAATAAATGGAAGAAAGTTCCATGTTCATGGATTGGAAGACTAAATATCATTAAGATGTCAATTCTACACAAATTGATTTACAGATTCAATGCAATCCCAATTAAATTTCCAACAATCTTTTGTGAAGAAATGGAAAAGCAAATTATCCAATTTATTTGGAAAGGTAAGGGAACCTGAATAGCCAAAAAATATATTTTAAAAAGAAGAACAAATTTGGAGGACTCTCACCTTCTGTCCTTAAACATATTACTTAACTTCAGTGGTAAAAACAGCATGGTACTTACATAAAGATACACATATTGAAAATGGAATTGAATTGAGAGTGCAGAAATAAACCCTCACATCTATGGTCAATTGATTCTTGGCATGCCTATGAAACCCACCCAGATGGGTTAGACCAGACTCTCCAATGATGCTTGGAGAACTGGATATCCATATCAGAATGAGAAGAAAAGAAAAGAAACAGAAGAGGACCCCATCTAACATCTTATAAAAAATTAACTCAAAGTGGATCATGTACCTAAATATAAAAGCTAGAGTCATAAAAATCCTAGAAGAAAATGTAGGGAATCATCTTCAATATCTTGTGTAGGTTGTGGATTCTTAAACCTCACACCAGAAACACAAGGAACAAAGGACAAAAATAGAAAAAAGGACTTGATCAAAATTAAACACTTTGCACTTTGAAGGTCATTCTCAAGAGGGTGACAAGGCAGCCTACTCATTGGGAGAAAATATTTGGAAAATACATATCTTATAAGGGTTTCATTTCCATGTTATATACAACTCAAAGATAAAAGGCAAGTAACCCATTTCACCACAGACCTCCAAATTCCCAGAGTTCACTTCCTTCTTTGTGTAATCCTACCCCAGTTCCATGGAGAGTATAACCGAAACCCCTTACTCAGTAGATTGTAGGAAGATGGTGTCAGACTAACAGACAGGGTTCAATGTACTCTCATAAAACTATGGAGAAAGAGCCCAAAACTGTCTGACATACCTGCTTAGGGGGTCAGCAGACAAGGACAGTGCTACACAACTCATAGGAGGGTGAGAGACAGACAGCTGAAGAACCTGAAATAACAAATCTGAGTTACCACAGTGGCCAGGGAGGGCTCCCCACTCCATCCCCAAGATATTAAGCTGGGATAAATTCCATTGCTCATGCAGCTGAGATGGGAACAGACATCTTCCTTCTTGTCAGTAGTTTCAATGGAAAAAGGAAGGGAGTCAGGGGGCTTTTCTTCAATGAATTAAGACAGCAGAGCTGGCTTTGAATCTCTGCTCTGGAAATTCAACACAGGAACACAGGAAAGCTGAAACTGAAACAGCTCCATGGAAAGGTATGCCAATGAGCACCATCTGCTGGCTGGTCTGGAAATTGGATGGATAAAAACTGTTTTGGGATCTCTCTGTATCTTAACCCCTGGGAAAAAATCTGCACCCCATTAGTGAGTCCCTGGACTGACTTTGATAAGTTAAGCCAGCAACTTTTAAAGACTTAGAATAAGTTGAACAAACTATCAAAAAAGAGCTGTGAAGAAAAATAAAACATTGGCAAGAGAGAAATTGGCCATCAGAGTAAATTCACCAACATATTCCAATGCGTAGACATGAGCAAAAATTTATAAGCAATACTAGGAAACAGGAAGAGATGCCAAGCCAAAAGAACAAACCAAGTATTCTGAAGAGATGCAGGATTTAATGCAATTAATCGGTGATAATCACACAATGCTCCTAAATCACTTCAAAGAACTTAAAAAATATAACTAAAGAAATAAAAAATATTAAGAAGACACTGTGTGGGCATAAAAACAATTTAAAAGCCTGCAAAGAAAAGTAACCAACCTTATTGGAATGAAAGACATGATGGATGAGATTAAAAATATATTAGAGGCATACAAAAGCAAATTTGAATTGCTCAAAGACAGAACCGTTGATTTTGAAGACAGAAAATAGGAACTGGAAAAGAAAGGAGAACAGAAAGAGAAGAGAATACAAAAAATGGAACAGAGCTTCAGGGAATTGAATAACAATGTGAAATGCACAAATATTTGCATTAGCAGTATCCCAGAAGGAGTAGAGAATGGAAAAGGGGTGTTAAAAATATTTGAGGAAATAATGTCTGAAAACTTCCCAGGTCTTATGGTAGACATAAATATCAATATCCAAGAAGAACAATGCACCAGAAACAGAATAAATCTGAATAGACATAACCTGAGATGACTTCTATTCAGAATGGCAAATATCAGAGATAAATAGAGGATTCTGAAAGCAGCAAGAGAGTACCAAAGCATCACATAAAATGGAAATGAAATAAGATCAAGTGCTGATCTCATCAGAAACTGTGGAGGTGAGAAGAAATGGGATGATGTGTGTAAGATACTGAAAGAGAAAAAGTGTCAGCCAAGAATCCTGTATCCTGCAAAACTGTCCTTCAAAAATGAGGACGGGTTCAAAGTCTTCACAGAGAAACAAAAACTGGTAGAAAATGTTATGAAAGCACAAGGATTACAAGAGATACTAAAAGTAGTGCTAGCCTAAAGGAAAATCAAGGGCAAGAGATTTGGAAAAGAGTGTAGAAATTATGATTATTAGGAAGTAAAGCAGGTTAGTTTAGGGAAAGGGAAGATGAGTCTAAGACCTGGCAGAAAAATATGGTCATGAAACATGGTGCCATAGAACCCCACCTGGAGACCTGCTGAATGAAAGACAGCAACCAAGAGGGCTGCCAGATACACCCCATGAAAACCCCATTTGGAAAAAGATTAGAAGGATATCTCATTCAACGTCATGGGAAGGCCCCAGATACCCTGAAAGGGCCTCACCATTGGGTCCACTGGGGAACTGACAAGTGAAGTAATCAGAACAACAAACAGCTGTGGACCCTCTCCCAAACATTAGCAAGGGAGAAATAATTTATAGCTTAATAAAGGTAAACACACAAGCCAAATCTCTCTGCCTAGAGGAGCCTGCATCTGCAGTTTAAGGTGCATAATCCTCTTTCTCAATAAATTAATGGCCTTTCTAAATCAGCATGTTCTTAAATTCTTTTATGTAACATAGCAAAGAACATAGAGGAATCTATCATCCCATGACCTCCCCCAACTTCAGAAAGATAAATTAAAGGGTAAGAACACAGACAATAGAATGATATGACAACAGAGTACTAGAAGAACAAAATGGATGAAGTAATTAATGCCTTTACAGTAATAATATTAAATATTAATGGCTTGAACTCCCCAAAAATAACATAGACTAATAAAAGGGATAAAGAATTATAAGCCAGCTATATGTTGCCTACAAGAGACCCACATCAAATGTAAGGACACAACCAGGGAAAAGTGAAAGGTTGGAAAGATATTCCATTCAAATAGTAATCAAAAAAGAGCTTAAGTAGTGATACTAATATTGGGCAAAATAATTTTCAAATCCAAAAATCTTATAAGGGATGAATAAGGTAA
This sequence comes from Cabassous unicinctus, assembly GCA_029593785.1. Classification (NCBI taxonomy): domain Eukaryota; kingdom Metazoa; phylum Chordata; class Mammalia; order Cingulata; family Chlamyphoridae; genus Cabassous; species Cabassous unicinctus. The sequence continues at coordinate 9,844 of JAQZBX010055242.1, read as the reverse complement.
TTACATATTAATAAAAGAGACAATTAACTAAGAAGAAATAACTATACTAAATATTTATGCACATATCTTGAGTGCCCCAAGATACATGAGGGACGCAATGGGAAAACTGAAGGGAGAAATAGATGTCTTTACAATAACAGATGGAGACTTCAATATACCACTCTCAGTATTGAGTGGATCTGGACAGTGGATAAATAATGAAACAGAGAAATTGAGTAATATGATAAAAGAACTAGACCTAACAGACAAATATAGTGCATTGCACCCCAAAGCAGCAGGATATATATTCTTTGCAAGTACTCATGGAACTTTCTCCAAGATAGACCATATGTTGGGGGTCACAAGACAAGTATCAATAAATTTTAAAAGATTGAAATTATACAAAACACTTTCTCTGATCATACGGATTAAAGCTCAAAATCAGTAATGGATGGAAAAAGGGAAAATTCATAAATATATGGAGATTAAAAAACACACTCTTAAATAATCCGTGGGTCAAAGAAGAAATTTCAAGAGAATTCAGGAAATATCTTGGGAGGAATGAAAATGGGAACATAACATATCAAACTTTATGGGACACTGCAAAGTCAATGCTAAGAGGGAATTTTATAGCCCTCAGTGCTGACATTGAAAATGAAGAAACAGATAAAATGGAATTTCTAACTGTACACCTGGAGGAACTAGGAAAAGAAAAGCAAATGATTCCCAAACCAAGCTAAAGGAAAAAAGTTGTAAAATCAGAGCAGAAACAAATGAAATCAAGAACAACAAAAGTAGAGAGAATCAGCAATACCAAAAGTTGGTTCTTTGAGAAGATCAACAAAATTGACAAACTCTTAGCTAGAGAAAAAAAAAAGAGAGAGGACACAAAATAAATAAAATCAGAAACAAAAGTAGGGGGCATTACCACTCGTTTTTGCATTTTTATTAGTGTTAGGACTTAAGGCAGGGCCTTTATGGATAACCAGAGATGCATGAAGAAAACTTCAACGCTAGAGTTAGGCAAACTTACATTTATTGTGTCTGCAGAGGTAAGGAGCCAAGATCTGTCCAAAGTGACTCAGACCTGACTACCCATGCTGCAGTTTTACTCTTGCTTAAATACCTAAGTTACTATTTAACATTTGCTTTGATTATGCATTAGCTTTTATGCATATAGATGATCACACATTGCTAGTTATATAATTGTATGATTAGTATGTTCAGAAAATCATGCTTGCACATACATTGCAAGATCAAAAAAGGGATAGATAACTCAAACCTTGGGTGGGAAATTTACTATGTTAACTAAGCAAGTTCAAGTGAGGACAGCAAGGGGCTTCTTTTGCACAGGTCTGACCATCCAGTTGAAGTTGGTTTTCATACTTCATTGCTTCAACAGGATGTTCTTGACCACCAAAAGCTGAATTTGGCAGAAAGAGAGGGTTGCATCTCATTGCCTTCTAATTTACACATAATTCTTTCCTTTGTATCCTAGCCACAGGGAGAGAAACAAGTTACTTTCAGGTATTCGGTCATCCTACATTCATAATTAGTTTTTCTGGGTATCAGGGTATATTATCCAGGTTGGAATGCCACCAGACCCAAGGATAGTTTCTTTATCAGAGCCCCTCAGGGTTGATTTGAGAATACAATTTTTCTTTTCCATCAGGTACATTTTATTTCTCTCTCTAAGTATGTAGCAGATTTTGGGCAGAGAATTACCATACCAAAATGAAGTCCCTAGTTTTCATATGCAAGGAGTCTTTGGAATTTCTGGGTACCATTCCTAACTATTTTGAGGAAATAATATGATGGCAGCCCAAACTGTATTCACTCGTGGCCTAATCAGTTTTCTGGGGGTGAGAAGAGCATTTTATCAAAAGGACACCGGGAACTTATTGTGTGGTATTTGTGTTTCTCTCTCCATATATATACATCTCTGTGCTCTATGTCTCTGTGTGTGTGTGTGTATGTGTGTGCATGTTTGTCTGTCTTTCTGTGTGTGATTATGTTTGTGTGTGTCCATCTCTGTGTGTGCGCATATGTATGTGTGTATGTCTGTACTTGTCAATTTATCTCTGTGTTCTGTCTGTGTTTATCTGTGTGTGTCTCTTTCCATGTGTGTGTGTGTATGTGTGTGTGTGTGTGTGTGTCTTTGACAGGATGTATACATATTTGGTGGGGTACTTCAGTTCATAACTTCTATAAGTGTCTTCTACAATATAGGATATGAACACAACCCTACCCATGGAAACAGGAGTGGATTCCTTTCATTTCAGTGAGACATTTTGTGATTGCTAATTTCATTTGTCAAATAATCTAGGTTACAATTATAGCACAAGCAAATGCTGACCTGACTGTTACTGTGAGGGTATCTTTTTTCTTAGAGTTTCTAAGGCTAAGAGATTCATTATATATATATATAATTCTTAAGCTTTAGAGTACATAAATGTTACATCAAAAATATAGGGTGGACCCCCATTTTTGGGAGGACTGATTCACCCAGAAACAGACAGGTGGGCGTCTCTTATGAGCAAGGGTGGATCCTAATAGGGAAGGAAAATCAACATGTCAAGACATCTTGTTGCATGTAACTATGAATCTTGTCATCCAATGAGTCAAGGCAGGGGGTTGTCATGTACCCAAGGGGGATGGAAAGGGAGGAACAGAATAGATGAAACAGGGGGTATTTAGTGCTCAGGGGAAATGTTTTTCATTACCTTACAGTGATGAGCACAGGACATGGTAAATATCATAAAAAAATATTAAATTGTACTATCTAAAATGTAAACTATACTGTAAGTCATTGACAATGTTTAGTAGCTATGTTTTACTATCTGTATAACAGTTATAACAACGCTACCATCCACATACAAAAAGGTTTTAATATGGGGTGAGGAAAGCAGGAGAAGGTTGGGTATATGAGAGTCTCTAGCATTCTTTGTGTGGCTTTGCTGTGACCTAAAACTTCTTTGAAAATTAAATGAAAATTTGGGAGACACTGGGGAGTGAGAGGGGGAAGGGGCCATGGTACAGACTGGACACCCAATAAGCAGTGATAAAAGGAAAAATGTCAAAAAAATTTTTTTTTAATTTTTTTTGTTTTTTTCCCATTTTTCGAATAGCCCAATCCTTTAATTTTATATTTAGTGTTTATTTTTTAAGTTTCCATGTAGTTTATCTCTTACATTTAAACTTATTATTATTTCATTTTCCTATTAATTGTATTTGGTTATTATATGGTCTTCATCTTTTCGGAAGGTTTGGATCACAGAAGGGTTACAATGGGGGCAGGAGAGGATCATTGGTGGGGATGAGCCTCCCTGGCAATGAGGGATTAATACCAAGTGCCAACTGGAAATACGACTGGAAAAAAAACTCAAATAAAAGGGGGAAAGGTAAAGACAAATGAGTTCATATGGCTAAGCGACTTCAAACAGTTGGGAGGTCATCCCAGAGGTAACACTTACACACACGTCAGTAGGATCTCATAGAACACCAAAGTGGATATCACCCCAAACAGAGGGGCTCCTGAGGGCCCTGGAGACACCCAGGTCCTATTTAAGGGGGGATAGCTCCAGTGATTGATGCCTTATCAGTGGGCTATACTTTGGAATCTGTGCTCCTGAGAGTGACAGAGTTGAACTCAAATAAGTCCTCCCTGCACATGGTCCATCAGTCCCTTCTATTCAAACCTATTTGTGATCTTGGAGTTTGTAGGTGTACTTCCAGAGACCTGCCCATGTGCCAGCTGTGCCTTGAATCTCAGTGGAGCTGCAACTCCTACTCTACAGCTCAATGGACTCACCCAAGGCACCTGGTGAGGAGATGATGACGGACAATGGCCATCCCAGGGAATGGAGAGAGTCTGCAGCTGCGGGCAGGATAATCCCATCCATCTTATCCATGAGATATGAGCCTCCTCTCACTTGGAGGTGGAGTGGACATCGCCATCCCAGACTCCTCAGGATTGGGGGAAGAGCTATGGACTACAGTGGACTTACTGGTATTCTGTTGTAGACATATTGTGATTCAAGCAATGGAAGAAATTACAACATTGATTTGGAGCCAGTGGCCATTGGATGCTTTTGGGACAGGGAGAGGGAAAAACAGTTGTAATACAGGGGCTTTTTTGGGACTTGGGAATTATCCTGAGTGACATTACAATGACATATATAGGCCATTTTACATCAGCATATAACATGCAGAACTGTGTGGAAGAGAGTGTGGTCTACAATGTCAACTATGGTCCAAGCTTAGTGGCAAAGCCCCAGGATGTGTATATCCATTGCAGGTGATGTGCCACACTAATGAAAGGTGTTTATGTGGGAAGTTGTGGGAGGTGTGGGAGGTGGGGAACATGGGAATCCCTGTAATTTTTGTGTAACATATACGTAATCCAAGCATCTTTTAAAATATTAGAAAAAGAAATATTTATATATATAGGGGATTTCCATATGCCCTCTCCCACACATTCCTGCATTAAGAACATCTTTCATTATTTTTTGTGGTCCATTTGTTACAATTGACAAACACACATTGAAGCATTTCTAATAACCACATAGTATTATTTACATTACAGTTTACATTCTGCCCCACACTACTTTATAGGTTTTGACAAATGTATAATGGCCTGTATCCTCATTGCAGTGTCATGCAGGACAATTCCAATGTCCCCAAAATGCCCCCTTATTACACCTATTCTTCCCTATCCCTCCCGTCAGAACCTCTGGTGGCTACTGCCTTTATATCAATGATGAGAGTTCATTCATTGCTAGAATAATAATGTCTATAATAGAATAATAAAATGTCTACTTTAGTCCTATGTTCTTGCCCCAGTCTTGAGGATTTTGTAGTTGCTTTGATTGCAACCTTTCAAATACAGAATGATAGCATTTTCTTCCTTCCTTCCTTCCTTCCTTCCTTCCTTCCTTCCTTCCTTCCTTCCTTCCTTCCTTCCTTCTTTCCTTCCTTCCTTCCTTCCTTTATTTATTTATTCATTTATTTTTCTTTTCTTTCTTTCTATCTATTTTTCTATCTCTTTCTCTTTTTTTCTTTATTTCATATCTTAGCTGTTTTCTTTTTAGTAATTTTATGTATGTGTAGATGCATTTTCTGGCATTGTGTGAATGTTTATACATTTTCTGTGTTCAAATCAATCTACCAGTGTTACATATTATTTTTCTCCCATTACTTTTCTTTTTTATTTGAGTTTTTTTTTTAAGAAGTTTTAAATCACATAAATGTTACATCAAAAATATAGGGGATTCCCATATACCCCACCCTTCCTTCTCCCACACTTTCTCCCATTAACAACATCTATCATTAGAGTGGTTCATTTCTTTTGATTGATGAACACCTATTGAGGCCTTGATACTAACCATGGTCTATAGTTTACATTATGGTTTACACTTTGCACCACATGGTTTTATAGGTTTTGACAAAATGGCCTGATCTGTCATTGCATTATCATAGAAAACAATTCCAATATCCCCAAAATGCCCCCTTTTTGGCCTACTTTTCCCTATCCCTCCCCTCTAAACCTCTGGTGGCCACTGTCTTTATTTTTCCTTATAATTTTTTTTTAAAGACAGTTAGATTATAAATAAATAAATGTTACACAAAAATATATAGATTCCCATATGCCCCAATCCCCACACATCCCATACCCCCCCACATAAACAAAATCCTTCATTATTGTGGCACATCCATTGTAATTCGTAAATGCTTCCTGGGCCATTGCCACTGAGCATAGACCATAGTTCAAATTGTATTCTACACTCTCTCCCATACAGTTCTGCATATTATGGGATGATATAAAATGGCCTATGTCTGTCATTGCAGTGTCATTCAGGATGATTCCCAAGACCTGAAAAAGCCCCTGGATTACAACTGTTTTCCCTCTCCCTGCCCCCAGAGCCTCCAGTGGTCACTGGCTCCACATGAGTGTTGTAATTTCTTCCATTGCTAGAATCACAATATGTCTATAGTAGAATAACAGTAAGTCCACTCTAGTCTATAGTTCATTCCCAAATCCTGAGGATTCTGGGATGGTGATATCCATTCCACCTTTAATTGAGAAGGAGCTGCCATTGTCTTTATATCAATGTTACCAGTTTTTCCATTATTAAAATAATAATAGTTCTAATTTGATCTGAAGTTGTATTCCCCTTACATTTGTTCATTCCTCAGTCATGAAATTTTGGGATGGTGATGTCCACTAGGCTTCCAATTGAGAAGGGGATTAGATCCCATGGGACAGTTAGATGGAAATGTCTTGCTTGCAGTTGTACATAATCTCTGTTTTTGCCCATCACCATCCTTTTGTTTGTTATCCTGGGTGAGTCTGATGAACTGGAGAGTAAGTGTTGACTGCAACTCTCCTGAGATTCAGATCTGAACTGACACATAAAGAAAGTGAAGATTTAATTCTCTGAGACACATATTTAATGAGTATAGTGCTAATTATTGGTTCAAATAAAAGGGGCAGAAGAACCATGTATAGGGAAATTATAAATGAGTCTAACTCTGATACATTGGGGAGATGGGTTATCATATATTCCAAGGTAAGCCATTGCTTTCAAATTTAGAAAGTCTTTCTTCCTTAGACTTAATGATTAATAATTATTAATGTCTTATACATATTGCATTAATGATTAATATTTTATATTTATTGCCTTCTTGGTGTCATACCCTGTTTTATTTATTGTACTTTTTGTCTTTTGTGGCTAGATCTATTTCTATAATTGCATCACCTTCTGCCATCGCCTCAAAGCATTCTTCTTTATAATTTGACCACAGGTCACCTTAATCCTCTCTATATTCTAGAGGGGTGCACAGTCTTTGATTATTGAGAAGGATCCTAAAGAACTGAGATAAGGGTGTGGGATTGGGAACTAATTGAGAAAGAATGAGACATTTGAGAGGTAGAAGAAAATTTAGCCTCATTTTCTCACCCTGATAGCCATTCATTCACTCAAGAAGGAACCATGCTAAGTATTGTACAGATATTGATTTATCATCTTAATCATTTCAGGAAGATGGATAGCAAAACCCACCTCTATATAGGTGACTGTATTAAGAATGAAACTGGTTTGGTTCCTATCAAATTTCGGTAGCTACTGTAATGATAGATCTGAGCTTCAAAATCAGTTTTGTCTGGTGCCAACATTTTTTGCATTTAATATTATTTAAAAATCTTCTACCACTTCCCATAAAAAAATTCCCAACTTTTGTGCTACTTATTTTATTTTCTATTGTGAAAAGTTGATTTGTTCTCTTCACTTATTTTACTCTTGGGGTGCTGAATCTGTATGATATCTTGACACTGTGAAAATATTACTACTTTTATTTTGGATAAAGTGTTTTTTGCTCTTTTATTAGTTTTTCTGGGTATTAAGGTTGGAATGTCACCAGACCCAAGGAACATTTCTTTATCAGAGCCTCACAGGGGTTATTTGAGATTATATTTTTTCTTTTCCATCAGGTACATTTTATTTCTCTCTCTCTCTGCCTATGTAGCAAAGTTTATGTTCTTTAAACACAGGCAGAGAATTGCCATACCAAAATGAAGCCCCTAGCTTTCATATACAATGATTCTTTGTAATTTCTGGGTATCATTCCTAAATATTTTGAGGAAATAATATGATGCCACCCCAAACTGTATTCACTCAAGGCCTACTCAGTTTTCTGCGGGTGAGAAGAGCATTTTTTCAACAGCACACCAGGAAATCATTTTGTGATGTTTGTGTGTGTCTCTCTCTATCTGTATGTTTCTGAGCTCTGTGTCTTTGTGTGTGTTTGTGTCTGTGTGTGTATATGTGTCTGTTTTTCTCTGTTTTTGTGTTTGACTCTGTGTGTCCAACTCTGTGTGTGCTTGTGTGTGTGTACATATCTGTATGTGTCTATTTGTGTTTTTGTGTGTCTGTCTTTCTGTTGGTGTGTGTCTCTTTGCATGTGTATCTGTGTGTGTATGTCTCTTTGACTGGGTATATACATATTTGGGGCTTTGCACAGTCATCAAAAAAGGATATTTTAGTTCATAAATTCTAATAAGTGTCTTCTACAACATAGAATATGGACACAAACCTACACATGGAAACAGGAGTAGTTTCTTTCATTTCAGTGAGACTTTTTTTAAATTTTTAATTTCATTTGTCAACTTATTTAGGTTACAGTTTCTGCACAAACTCTGACCTGATTGTTACCATGAGGATATTTGGTAGATGGACTGAAATTATTATTCAGTTGATTGCATCTAGTGCTGATTGCATCTTTTATCAACAAAGGAGTTTGCCTTCAGTCAGGAAAGGAGTCTCCTGATTCAATCAGTTGGGGCCTTCAAGGGAGAACAGAGATTTTCAGCAGTGAGAAAGAAGAATTTCTAAGAAATGAAAACTTCAACAGTCAGAAAGAATTTCTATATCTATTTCAGTCAGCCAGATTCTCTTGGGGAATCCGAAGTCACCTTAATCAAGTTTCTTACTTGTGGCCTGCCCTATGGAATTTAGACTTGCTAATCCCCATAGTTGTAGAATCAAAATTGTATAGTAACTACAGTTCTGTTTATTCTGGGGAATTCTAACACAGATTTGAAACCAGAAGTGCTTTTTCAAAAAAAGTATTTTAAGGATGAAATTTCTGAGTTTTTAATGGGGTTTTCAAATGGTTCTCAGCTGATTAGATTAAGCAGGAATAATGGGTCTATTTCCAGTATCAAGAAGATACTGATAGTCCATGGCATGAAATTGCAAAAGAGATTCACAATATGTAACCATTGGATACTGCTGCTCAAATGCTCATGAGAGGCAAGCCTCTGGGAGACAGTGTATTTGATATTTTAACTGAGTTTTATAAAGTTAAAAGATTTTTTAAGTTAAAAATTATAAAGTCTGGTTGTTCATAATGTGCTAGATAAAATTTTAAAGATTGAGCTCAGGGCTTCAAATTTGCATCTCAAGCACCACCTGAATGACTTGAAATTTGCTATGTGTGCCCTGAAGGAAACTTAGTTTTTGTAGCTGCAGGCTTGAAATTTATGAAAACCAGCTGCTTAGTTTCAATGTGTGAGTGATGAATTACAATGCTAATTCCATTACCAATATGCAGGGTGTCTGCTGTTAAAGTAAGGGCATTCATCTAGAAAAAATTGGAACCAGAAAATTGGAAAGGATCCATATGGGTGATGATGGTGGGGAAAGTTCTTTGTCAGATAAACCTATAATGCTATGCCCTGAGGAATCAGCCTTCCCATGCATAGTTGAAGATATTAACCCTGATTCACCAGATGTAACTGTTGCCGGATTTTCTCTAGGTTCTTGGTTAAGCAACAAAAAACAATTTTTTTAACTTTATTTTGTACATTTAATAATTGAAAATATAAACAATTAAAAACTAAAAAGTAAACACAGATGAATAAATATATAGATTTCTCAATTAAATGTAATGGATACATAATTTCTTTTTGAATCAAACAATATGTTATACAATATATTTGGTTCATAGTAACGCGTTCATACAGTATTTGTCCTTTTGTGTCTGGCTTGCTTCATTCAACATAATGTCCTCCAGGTTCATCCATGTTGCCATATGCTTTCCGACTTCATTTCTTCTTCTGGCTGCATAATATTCCATCATGTGAATACACCACAGTTTGTTTATCCATTCATCTGTTGATGGACAACTGGGTTGTTTCCAACTTTTAGCAATGGTGAATAATGTTGCTATGAACATCAGTGTGCAGATGTCCGTTCGTGTCACTGCTCTCAGTTCTTCTGGGTATATACCCAGTAGTGGCATTGCAGGGTCACGTGGCAAGTCTATATTCAACTTCTTTAGGAACTGCCAAACAGTCCTCCATAGT